>JAKUBJ010000006.1:0-233990 GCA_030566855.1 Tortispora sangerardonensis | reverse complement strand
TAACATTTTGGCTGACAGAAAGAACCCAAAAAAAGCAGAAAATGACGAAAAACGAAGAATTGCTCTAATTGAATGAATTTTTGTTCAATTTACTATTCAGTCCAGTTCTGCCATGAGATATTATAAATGTAGAACATATATGAAGGAATTTACGACAGGATTGAAATAGCAAAATTTCATTGAATTTCCCGATTGGGACATTGATAAAAAAAGCCGTTTGACCGTTACGTTTGACAGCTGTCAAATGAACGGCTTTGCTAAATTAAACCTTATTTTGTATGTGATTTTCGCTTGCCTCTATTCTACAACTAATTGCTACAAGAAAATGCTTATATTATTATTATATTATTGTATTATTATATTTTTATGGGTGTTTTGTGTTTTTATGTGTTTTTTAAAAAAAAATAAATGAAAAATCAAAAAGAAAATAAGGGATCCCCCTAAGTAAAGCCAAAAAAAGTCATTGATAACGATTCTTACGTCCAATAACAGTGAAGAAATCACCTTCTGTTGGGCGATAAGTAGCACGAATATCAAATGAGTAAGGTGAAAACCGTTTAACTGGAACTCCAATTAAATGATATCCAAAGTATAAACCTTTGTACATATCCTGAGCCTCTCCAAAAACTGTCTCAAAGTCTACCCCAGTTTGAGCTGGGAGTAAAACATCTGATTCAGATTCGTCAGATTCAGCGCTTGAAGTCCATACAGAAAAAAACACCTCAGCTAGGTAATAGAACATTACCAAGAGTTCAATTGCCAAAGTCATAGTACAGAAGCAAGACAAAGTCAAAGCATCTACTGCACGTTCAACTTGAATACTAACCTCGTATCCAAATGATGGTGCGTAGTTGTAGTCCATGTCTTGTCCGTAAAATGGAAGTTGGCGCAATAAAAAGCCGTTTAACTTTTCATCTGCAACTAATGCCTGATATTCAGTCTCAAAATCGGCATCAAAATAAGGCAACTGTCTAAAAAATACGGTTTCAGGAACAACGACGTCCCCATTTGCAAAAGGAAGCTCGCTTAAACTAGCACGCTGATCTGCGGCAATAGATCTTGCCTTCTTAGAAGCTCTAGATTGTGAAACCACACGTGCAGGCCGTCTAATAGCAGGAGCACGGTTATTGACAGTATCTTTAGCAAGATAATAAAGCCCCTTTCTGTCAGAACGAAGCTTGTAGTTGTAATTAGTCATGTCTGTTGCTTTTAGTCGGATATTGGTATTGATATGCGCGCAGTAAGTAAAAATTGGTTTTGGAATAGGTATAAAGTGATGTGGTGGTAAGAAGAAGGAATAGTTGCACAAGTGGAAATAAGCATGTGCTTATAAATTGTTGCTGGAGCATTTATGTGTGCATAAAATAGGCGCATAGTAGGGTCCTCAAAGAAAAACCCCTATTTTTAACACTTTAAGGGGCTAGATTTCAGATTTCAACGATGATTCTATTCAATCATTATTAAAAGCTATATCTACTGTCCCAACTTTGATATCTAGACTTTGAATGCCATATAAAGCGTAACAAACAAATGCACGTATGGAAACATTTATTTCCATGCACATAAACAAAACTTATTCTTCTTCTCAAAATCACATATCTCGATATAAGGGTCTCCATTAGAACGATTCAGTGTCAGGGTTCGAATTAAATCCCTGCGTTGTTAAAAAAATAAAAATGTAATGCAAATAAGGGGCCCAGAAAATATATAATCAGCTCAATATTTCTATTCTTTCAAATATTCCTTCCTTTACCATAACACTATTGTACAAAGCTTTATACAACATCAAACCAATTTTGAAAACAGTTCAAGTGCCAATTCCAGTAGTAAGAGAAACAACAAGAAATGACTAACTTCACCCGTAAGCTTCGTTCCTCTTGCAAAAAAGCTATCAATGCCATGAAGCCAACAAAGGCCATCATTTTAGTAAGAGCTATAACCGACAAGAAAACTATGGCAGTCATTAGAACTATTAGATCAATCCAACGCAAGAAGCCTAGAAAATCATCAACTTCTACAAGTGCACCAATTCCAGCACAAGAAGTTAATACTCTCCCTGAACTTCCTTTTTTTGGAGAAGATATGGATGTTCCAGTACTCCAGCGTCGTCAAACAGATGACAATTCACACATCTCATTAACGCGACAACTTCCTTTTATGGATAACGATTTAGACTTGATCCACGCTGCTCAACCTGTAGTACTTTCATACAGTTATGTAAATAAAGAAATCAATGTACGCAGTACTGAGCTTTCCCATATAGTGTACGGCAAAAAAGCTTCAGCCGAAGACGAAGAACTAGATTCTTCTGCAGCACAATCCGTTACAACAACAATTGTTCCTTTGACTTTTGACAATGTTCCAGGTGTAGTACCAAATATTACTAAAGGGAACTATTTCAGATACAAGGATGTTCCAGTTCCAGTAAAGAAGTTCAATCCATCCGCATCTAGTGTTCAATATACTTATCGCCCAACAGAAGATGATTTTTTCACAGTTGTTGGTCGTAAAAACCGTCACCAATAACTGCAAGCAGCAGGTTTATTAAAAAACCTATAATGCCTTTTCTATACTTTAAATAATAATAAATATAAGTTAATTAACTTATATATAAATATCTACTTTATACTCTTCATATCACGTAATTGACGTGGAATTTGTAGATCATCCAGGTAAGATTTATCTTTCCGGGAAGTGGATGAATGAGCTCGTTAAAATCCCCATACCTAAGAACAATTTAATTGCCTGAGCAGAACAGATTATAAACAGAAATTTGGCATTTTTTATCAATGAAGAAGACCTATAATACGTCACAGGTTATGTGAGCGCTGTTGCAGGAAGAATCATGTTCAAGCATCACCTGCTCTGATACAGCGACTGAAGATCTTCAGAGTGTAGCGCTGCCTACTTAGATGTCTTACAAGAGTTTATTAATAATTATCATATAAGTTATCGGATATTGATATGATCATTATGTAAGAACTAAGTTAAGTTTATATGATAGAATGATTATGCTTAAAAGTAACTGTTACTGTATTATTTTTTAAGGTGGATTGTTATTCTAGCATTCGGGGTGGGGGAGAAATCATGTCATTGGGTTAACTAGACTTTAAAGTTTACTTAACGTTAATGATTATTTCCGATTCTCGAGAACGCCAATTCCTTCATCTTCTTATTTTGTTCAATTCTTTGTATAAGGGAATAGATACTCAATTAATCATACTCTAAGGAAAATGGCATCATCTTCTTTTTCATCATTTTCTCAGTCCAATGATTTAGGCGCTTGGAAATCTCTTGCTGATATTTATGAATCAATTGGCAAGGATCTTTCAGTTAAAGAAGAATTTAAGAATGATAGTAAAAGATTTGATATATTGAGTTTTATGTTTAAGAATTATGATAATTCTGAGATTTTGTTTGATTTTTCAAAGAATATTGTAAATAAAGATATTCTAAGTAAGCTGCTTGATCTTGCAAAAGAAGCAAATGTTGAGAGATTGCGTGATGATATGTTTGATGGTAAACATATAAATTTTACAGAAGATCGTGCAGTTTATCATGTTGCACTTAGAAATCGATCTGGTAGAGAAATGAAAGTTGATGGTGTAGATGTTGTAAATGAAGTTAATGCTGTGTTGGCACATATTAAAGAGTTTACCGAACAAGTAAGGTCTGGCGAATGGAAAGGATATACAGGAAAATCAATTAACAATATTATTAATATTGGAATTGGAGGTTCCGATCTAGGTCCTGTGATGGTTACTGAAGCATTGAAAGCATATGCTAAACGTGATATGACAATTCATTTTGTATCTAATATTGATGGTACTCATATTGCTGAAGCATTAAGATCTAGTGATCCTGAAACTACTTTATTTTTAATTGCTTCAAAGACTTTTACAACTGCTGAAACTATTACTAATGCAAATACTGCGAAGTCATGGTTTCTAGAAAGCGCAAAAGATCCTGCTCACATTGCTAAGCATTTTGTAGCTCTTTCAACAAATGCTCCTGAAGTTGAAAAATTCGGTATTGATACAAAGAATATGTTCGGTTTTGAAAATTGGGTAGGTGGAAGATATTCTGTGTGGAGTGCAATTGGCACCTCTGTCGCTTTATACATTGGCTATGAGAATTTTGAAGCAATGCTAAAAGGTGCAGAGGCAATGGATCGCCATTTTGTTGAATCTCCATTAGAAGCAAATATTCCAGTTATTGGTGGTTTATTAAGTGTTTGGTATAACAATTTCTTCAATGCTGAAACTCACTTAGTTGCTCCTTTTGATCAATATCTTCATCGTTTTCCTGCGTACCTGCAACAGCTTTCGATGGAATCAAATGGCAAAAGTGTTACTAGATCTAATGAATTTGTTAAAGTGTCAACTGGTTCCATTCTTTTTGGTGAACCTTGTACAAATGCACAACATTCCTTTTTTCAATGTGTTCATCAAGGAACAAAATTAATTCCTACTGATTTCATTTTAGCAGCTCAAAGCCAAAATCCAATTGAGAACAATCTTCATCAGAAAATGTTAGCAAGTAACTATTTTGCTCAAGCTGAAGCTCTTATGGTTGGAAAATCTTTAGAAGAAGTAAAAGCTGAAGGTACTCCAGAAGCTCTTTATAACCATAAGACGTTTCCTGGCAATAGACCCACAACAAGTATATTGGCACAAAAGATTACTCCTTCCACTTTAGGTGCGTTGATTGTTTATTATGAGCATCTTACTTTCACTGAAGGTGCTATCTGGAATATCAACAGTTTTGACCAATTCGGTGTAGAACTCGGAAAGGTGCTTGCTAAGGCCATTGGAAAGGAACTAGATGGTCCAGAAAAGGTCGATAGTCATGATGCTTCAACTTCAGCACTTATTAATCAATTCAAGGAATGGTTAGAGTGAATTAAACAAGTGACTCAATTGCGAAGCAGTTAAATTACTTCACGATGCGAAATTTCAAAACAATTACATAGCCATCTTGGAACTAAACTCCTTCTATTGTTTCATAAAGCCCTGCCGATTTGGGCATGTTTTCTTCAGGCCCATCAGGTATAATTGGTTTTGAATCCTTATAAGGATCCATTTCATATCCTAAAAGTGATCTGAAAATAACACGCGCTCCTTGTTTTGACATAACTTCAAATCTTTCTGCACATGATGACGAAAGACAACATTCAGGACATCCTATAATACATTCACATTTCTCCAATCTATCGTAGCAGCATTGTAGAATCTCTTTAATATATCCAAATGCTCTTGATGTTATACCACTTCCAGAATCGCCAAATGATTGTTTATCATAGAATATTAAACGTGCAGGTCTCTTTCTTTTCGACTCTGTTTTAGCAAACTCCTTTTCAGGTGCTTTACATTCTGTTCTCACTTCAACTCCACTTCCTGCTTCACAGTTTCCTAATGTAAATATAGGAATCATTGATATCACTGTATGTTCAGCTGCATGTATTGATCCTGCAATATGAAGCTTTTTATCTTTTAATACTTGTAAAGCATTTGCTGAAATATCAATCCAAAATCCTTTAGACTTACTTACATATGGTACATTGTTGACCATAACGGATTCTAATATTTGTCCAGATGAACTTATTTTGAAATAGCCAAATACAACCGCTTCGATTTTAATTCTACCATATTTGGCAAGTGCACGCGATCCATTCATCCTTAATATTCTTTTGGTCTCCATAGGATCCACATTTGTAAAATCTCGTTGTCTAGTAGTCCAATCAACAAAGACTCTTTTAACTTTAGCAATCCTATTGTCGTGATTAAAGTCCTTTACAAGGTACGTTAAACCTTGGTTATGAATAATCGCACCATCATAAAGAGTGAATGTCAACCTAGATTCTTCTATTTCTTCTAGAATCTTGTTAGATGTTAAATCGAATATAACAACTGTATCTTCTATAACACCTCTTAAAGATATTCTTCTAGCAGGATCAGGTAGGTAGGAAGGAGCAGGGTGATAACAATTTGTTTTCTCGTTCAAAACTAACTTTGTTTGTACAATTGAAGTGAAGTTATCTGGGTCATCATCAGTAAAAAACCTCAAATCATCTTTAATACTTAAGGGATACTCATAAGCAGCACAATGAAGATGTGGTTCAAGTATTGTAGGATTTGATAAATCAATAATTGATTTTGGATAATCCTGCTTATATAGAGTATCAGGATTATTCATATAGTATTGGTCAATTGGATAAGATGATCCAACGTAAACGCATATTGAAGTCTGATTTTTACGTCCTGCACGACCTGCTTGTTGCCAAAAAGAAGAAAGAGTTAATGGGAATCCACAAATAATAACAGCATCTAAAGAACCAATATCTATTCCAATTTCTAAAGCACTAGTTGCAACAATTCCATATAACTGACCAGAAAACATAAGTCTTTCAATATCTCTTCGACTTTGTATCTCATAGCCGCCTCTATAACTCATTATTTTATCAATCAATGACTCTTTTCCCATTTCCTTCAAAATTTCTCTTATATACTTTATAGCCAATTCGCAAAAAATACGAGTTCTAGTAAATAATATCGTTTTTGCACCACTAAGGATTAAGTCAATGAATATTTTTGCTGCAGTTCTTTGCCCGTCGACTCTGCCAGTTAAAGGATCGCGAGGATCCTTGTGTGGAGAATTCCAAAATATATACTGCTTTTCGCCAAATGGAGAACCGTCTTTTTCTATATGCTTTACAGAATCACTTCTTGAAGTCAATTGCTTGAAGAGTGCTATAGGGTCATTCATAGTTGCAGAGCAAGAAATAAATTGTACGGTGGAATTACCATAAACAAAACAAGCTCTCAGTAATCTTCTAATTACAAGAGCAACATTTGAGCCAAATGTACCTTTATACATATGAATTTCATCTAGGACTATGTATTTCAAATTCTGTAAAAAAGATGACCATAAATCTAAATGAGATAGAATACTAACATTGATCATATCTGGATTTGATAACAATATCGAGCAATTATTTCTTAAGTGTTTGCGCTTTTCATATGGCGTGTCGGCGTCATAACATTCAGCCTCGTATGAATTCAAAGTACTACATGAATTAAGAAATAATTGCAACTTCTCCTTTTGGTTTTGTGCAAGAGCCTTTGTAGGAAATACAAGTAGACTTCTTGAAAATTTTGATTCTATTAATGATTTAATAATAGGGATTTGATATATTAGTGATTTCCCAGATGCAGTACTTGTAGTTACAATAACATCATTCCCGTTATTAATCGAATCAATCGCATCATGCTGATGAGAATATAGTTTTTCTATGCCAAATTGTGAAGACATGATCTGTTTTAGTTGATCCGGAATATTATCATCAAAATCATTATATTCAGCTAGTTTAGGAGGTATTTTTCTAAAACTATCAGAAATAATTTGATCTGAATATAATGGATTCGATTTCCATTCATTCATGATCTGATCAACATTTTGTGATTGTTTTATGTGATTAGAAACGTTTGTCTCAGGCTCCTTCGGTAAAAAAGATTGAGAGTCAATTTCTAAATCCGTCCAATCCTTCCCAGAAGAAAACCATGCTTCTAAAGCAATATGAAATCTTTTGTCTCGTCTCTTTATAGTTCCTATTAAAGCCTTTGTATTATGTCTTCTAAGTGTTGATACATTTGATTCGTCCATCATATGGATCTTTACTTCAATAAACTCAAAAATAAGTACTTTCTTTGAATTTGTTGACTCTACAAGTATACGTTTTTCAGGATCGATATAGTCAAAGAATACATTTTCAGGCATAAGAGCCTTGATTAAACAAGCATCCTTAATAGTGAACTGTGAATCAGAAGATTTAAGCAAATTATTTATTGCATCTATTGAAGGTAAAAAAGGTCTTCTTGCAGAAATAAAAGTTAAAGTGGTATTAAGACGATTGTATAGAAGTTTCAAAGATTTGACTTCTGGTGTGGTGGGGATCATCTGTGAGAGATGGTAAGTGGCGATAGTGATTCACGTACTAATACAGACGCTCTACAAAATAAAAATTTGAAAAGAATATCTCATGGATTATATAGTGTGTCAAGGATCTGTAAATTCTCTTTCAATATTTAAGCAGCTATAGTCCTTTACATGAGCTTGCCTATAAACCGTACCTTACCCAGACAGCTACAGGTAACTCATGTAGTTCATTTATATCAACACAAACAGCTCTCTCATTATTCACCTCAATACTTTTAGATTTTAATCCATAATAATACGCAAGTTGATGTGCCAGCCATCTACCATGTCCACTTTCTGATAACTGAACTTTCAATATCCGCTCTTCATTTATCGAAGATTTTGTGTCAAATGTGCTCCTTATATCTTCTTCTATATCCTTTAATAATTCAATATTAACACCTCTATGTTTTATTCTATAATGAAGTGATCTTGTCAAAATACCTATTCTGTTCGATTCTTCATTTACTGCGTGACAAACCTGTTCTTCTTCTATACTATCTAAAGGAGAAAAATCGACTCTTCGTACATTATTATCAGCTTCAAAATCTTTTGATAATGTTGAGTTCCCTATTGAAGCACAAATATCCTTCAACTCTTGAAATCTGGTTTGCTGCCTTTTACATCTTCGTGTATCTCTTGAATGAAACACATCTCTTGATTCCGATCGTGCTGTTGTCAAAACAACTGACCTTAATGCTGTTTCATTCCTACTATAAGAAATGTTCCCTAATATATAAGAAGATCCTCCTATTTGTACTTCTTCTTTTAGTTCAGCATCTTTAATAAGGTACATAATTAATCGGTTGCATGGATTATACCGGTGATTGCTCTTAGATATACATTCATAGCGCCCTATTTAAGACACACGTACTTAACTATTAAATTTTTAAAACTCTGCATACTAAATTAATAACCCTATCTACGTTTTTTATTTTACAAATTTTATTCCAATCTCGAACTCTTTAACTTACCAATTATACAAGTTTCTATCCCTCTAATTCTTCCATTATGAGTTTTCAAGGTTTATTCCGAGGCTCAAGGATTGCTTCTCTTCCCGAAGCTCTTCCTTCGAATTCAATACACCCAACTCAACAGATTCTTGGTTCAAGACCTGTTTCGAGAAAACATAAAGACTGGGGCTTAAAGAGAACAATGCCTTCGAAAACAAATAAATATAAGGCTATTTCTTTAAGAAATTTAGAAGAACCAGAAAGGTATATTGATTATCGTGGAAGAAATGGTACTCTTTTAAATTATCAACGTTTATCTACATCTTCGATACCTTTTACTACTACGAATGGTAGTGGTCTTTATTCAAGGTTTGACCGTTTACCAAATCCTTTATTGAATAGTTCCAAATCTGCTCCAAGTGGGTTATCAATTGCTGATGCTGTTAAAAATATGTCTCCTGACAAGAGGAAATCTTTATTACATGATATACGTAAGAACCATACTGAAGCCTATAACGAATGGCTTAAATCAGAAGAAGGACAAAAAGCAGTGTCTGCTTTAGGTGCAAAGACTGCTACTTTACAGTATCTTGATCGTATTGTTTCTCATAAGAACTCTGTAAGAGAGAATGCTTCTGCTGGTTTAACATATACTCTTCCTGGTTCTTTAAAGAATACACCAAATGGTATCGCATTACAAAATTTTATACCTGCAAGATTATCAAATTCTGAGTTTAAAACTGATAATAGAGTATCTCCAATTTTAACTGTTGGTATAGTTTCTTCAATGCCAACGAATACTCCAAGGTCGAATATATCAAATATCTTAAAGGATAGCAAAACTTCTTTAATATCTATTGCAAATGAATCTGCTACTAGCGGCACTCCAGTTTCAACAAAGGATATTGCAAAACATATTACAAATGGTCGTGAAGTTGTATTCTTTGTTGATGCTAAATCTGTCTCTCTTACTCGTGATGGCCGCCCTGAACTTCAATTAGAATTACCAAGTGCTGCTATACCAATTTCTGAAATTTATCAACGCTATGGTTCTGATTTGTCTACTGTATACAGACAAATTAAATATCTTGGACTTAAAATGCATGTTACTCCTGAGTCTGCTGCTTCAATGCCAAAAGTTTATCAACACTCTGTTGTTAATAAGGTAATGAATGCTGTAAGGAATAGATAGTGTATATATTTATGATAATAAAAATAACTTCTTACAAATAACTCTCTTGCTCTTCTTCATCTACCCAGGGTCTACTGGCTCTTGTTTTAAACAACTCTCCTGCTTTTAATACAAGATCATACTTAACTGGTCCATCACTATTCAACTTCTCATCAAGTCCTAAATCAACAGCAAACCCTCTATCTGGATGCTGATTGTCTCTTGTAGGAGTGAAAATTACCCAATCTGAACCATGTATAATAGGAATCTGAAGACGCATATCACCAGATTCTTCATCTCCGAAATATACCGGTACTAGAATGGTACCGTACATGAGAGTAAAAATAACTTCTGTATACGTTGTGGACAAGAAATATCTATGTGTAAGCTCAACATACTCTCTGTATTTATCATAGTCGTTTCCAAGCTGGTCCCTTATTACTTCAGGATATGCTCTGAAGTTGATATTCATAGATTCAGACCACATACTTACTGTTATAAGTATAATGCTTTCGAAATCTGGTACTTCAAGTTCTGTCCCATCATTCGTGTTCTGTGAAGTAGGTACTTTACCTTTAACCCTCATATAATAATGCATAGAAAGGAACTTTTCTTCTGCTGAATCGTCATATCCAAACAACTCTTGAGCTTTCTCTATAACTGCTTTATTTGTTCTAATATGGAAAAAATATGATATATCAGCATCTTCCTTCATTGCTTCATCCATGGTTTTACTCATAACTTCTTTAGCTTTATAATGCTTTAATGTAGATGAGTTCACCATCACAATATTTGAAGGATCAACTAACAAACGTTTTGAATCAATTGTGGTGATAGATTTCAAAAATACCATCTCAATGTCTTCTTCATCTGATTCATCTGATTCATCTCCTATACTTATATCATCAAAGGCATCGGAAAGATCACCAGACTCAATGACTTCATTTAATTGAACAGAAGTAACTTTATTTTCAAAAGATCTTGTATTTTGATCTGCTCTTTTGATTTTGAAATTGACATAATCATCTCTCTCATCATAATCATCCGAATCAGAGTCGGAGTATGTGTCGGTGTCATAGTCAGATGGGTATGATCTTTTATCCAAACTCTCATCAGCTAAATTGTATTTATAATAGTCATATGATGAAACCTCCTTTCCAGGAACATGTTCCATTTCTGAAGAAACACTCTTTGTAGGAGCGGGTAGTTTAGCAACTTCAGCAGGATCAGACTTTGCAATTAGTATACGAGGTAATTCTTCTTTAGGTGAAGGTGTTTCAATAGCTGGTGATGGTCCTTCATTGGCATCCGAATTTTCAAAAAGGATACGAGGTGGTTTAGGTGCTCCTGGTCCATGCCTAGTACAGCCATGAAAATGTGTGCATAATTCAGGGGGCACAATTTTCACTTTTGGTCGAACGTAAACTGCAACTTGAGGTCTTCCTTTCCCATTAGTGTTGTCTTTAGAAGCTTCAATAGATGAAGTAGCTGCTGATGCTGAAATAGTACTGTTAGCTGGACCATAAGCTTCTTCAAGTGGACCTTGTCTGATACAACATTTAGTGTACAAGCTGAAAATACCTCTTCTGTGAAGAAGATCAATTCCATTAGTTGGTGTTTCCTCTTCAACAGTATAGATGGCATCACCAGGCATACCATCAGCACTAAAATGATTGCATCCAATATCAGGATTATTAGGAAACGTTTTTTCGAGCCAAGAATTCCACAGTTCACATGCTTGATATTCACTAAGATCTTTATCTGCTTTGTTTTCCTTATCAGGGTTAATGCTATAACCAGATATAGTTTCTTCTAATTGATTTATGTCTTTGTTATCTTGAGCATCTCCAATTGCCATAGAATTGACAAGCTTTAACAAGCCTAGAATAAGAAAACTCTTGGAGACGTACATGTTTGATGGTTGTATATCAAACACATTCTGAAGCAGAAGGCAAAGTATTTATATTGCAATCTTTACATGCTGGTGCGCCATGAACGGTGGTATTGACTTAAGAAAAAATATATTGCTCAAACTAATATCCAAAGGCCGTTAGAGAAAGTTCCTGAATCAGCAAACCACTGATACTTGTAAGCTCCCAAAGTCGTGCAAATTATACAACCATTTCATAAGGTTCAACGTCCAAAATGAAGACTTTATAAGATAATTTTTGTCATGCCAAGAAATTTGTTATTGCTACATCAGGCTAAGTCATTTTTTATTTTGTGCTAAAACAGTATAAACAGCTCAAGATATCAGCGGTTTTTCTTTGATTCCATGTGTTCATGACTCAGTCGTGCCAAGAACTAATGAATGAAAAGGGAATCATTAAATACTTTACTTGACAGAATGTATGAATATCTATTATTAACAAGACCCCCCATTGGATTGTAAGAATTATAAGTTTATAGCTAATTTAGTTCTTCTTATATAGTTAACTTTTTAAAAGGATGATGTAATCATCTCAAAAATGCACATGGTTTAATTTGTTGAATGCATCATCCCATGGTCTGCTAACACTTTGTCTGTACATCTCTGACCTTCCTCTAACAATATCATATTTAGCAGTACTGGTACTATCCTTCTTCTTTTCAAGCATAAGCCTCATATAAAGACACATTGTAATACTATCCTTTCTGGTCCTAGGAGTATAAATCAACCAATCTGGATTATCAATAGCCACAACATCTTCAACCATACTTTCACTCTCCTCTTTGCGTCCAAATTCAGAATTAACCATAAGCTTATGATACATAAGCGTATAAATAACATCATTCATAGTCTTGTCCAAAAAGTCTTTCTGTACAAACTCAATATATTCCCTGTTTTCATCGTATACACTTCCAAACATTCCTCTTAATGTATCGGGGTAAATTCTAAAATTAATATTCATTGATTCAGGCCACATATTCACTGATACAAGTACTGTTTCCTCAATTTTTGGAAGAACTATTGTCTTTGCACTCTTCCCTCTTACTTCTCCTTCAAAAATTCTTGCAGGTATCTCTTTACCCTCACCTCTTACATAATAATGCATAGACAGAAAATTATCTTCCGCTTCTCCACCATAACTAAACAGCTCTTTTGCTACTCTTTCAATAGTCTCGTCTGTTCTTATATGAAAAAAATATGATCTAATAGCATCTTTCTTTCTCGCCTTCTCCATATCTTCATCCATAACCTCTTTTGCTTTGTAATGCTTAGAAACAGATGAGTTAACCATAATAATACTACTGCCATCGATCTTTCCTAATGATGAGTCAATCTCATTAATAGAACTCAAGTATACAAGTTCTGCACCAGAATTTTCTGTATCGTCCTCATGATATCTTAACTCTTCAGGATAAAACTTAGGAGGATCTTCAAGTGGCAGGTCATTTCCAAGACTAGCTATATTCAAATATTCTGGAACTGCACTTGGTGTAGGTGGACCACTCAAAGATGCAATATCTGCTCTTTTGTTCAAATTTTCATCCCTGTCAACGACATAAAGTATTTCGGAGACATAATTCTTTGATTCGCTAGAAATATCTTCCATATTTTGTACTTTTTTATTAGCATTATCGCCAAGATCTTCAATACTATTAACAACTTCTTCAGTCGTCAGAAGAGTGACAGCATCTCCCAGATTCTCATGTAAATCTTCATAAATATCCATGTCATAATAATCTAAGTCAACTGGTTCTGATCTAGTATCCAAACTTGTTTCATCACTTTCTCCTGATAATAAATCAGTTCTTTCCGCATGTCCCCTATTTTCATCGATATACGTGCATGAACGATCTTCATTAGGAGGAGTATCTCTAACAGGAGCATCTTCTGTATTAGAATCATCTTTAAAATTATCAAATCCACATTTACTATCATAATGTGTAGCAGGAATAGTAGGAGCTGGCAATTTAGCAACTGCAACTTCAGCAGCATCGGAATTCGGAATTAATACACAAGGTACTTCCTGAGATACAGAAGCTCCAATAGCTGATAATAGTTCTTCATTCACATCAGATTGTTCAACAGGAAGGAATGGTTGTTCAGAAGGTGATGGTGCCTGTATAGTACGACCATATAAAGCTACTGATAATTCAGAAGGCAAACCTATTTTAGATCCTGCAATAAATACAATCTCAGGTTCTTTATTGTTCTTCTTCTTCTTTGATGAACTTCTACTAGAAGTAGTAGTCGCCACCGCTACTGATGTTACTGTTTCATTTAATGTTGCTGTAATAGTAACGTTTGCAGGGCCATAAGCATCTTCAATTGGGCCCTGTCTCATACAACATTTAGTATACTTATTGAAAATACCTCTTCTTTGAAGAAGATCAATCCCATTGGTTGGTGTTTCTCCTTCTTCAACAGTATAAATGACACCATCAACCATACCATCAGTGTTGAAATGTTCACAGCCAATGTTAGGCCTACTAGGGAATGTTTCTTCAAGCCATTTTTCCCATAATTTGCACGCTTCGTTTTCAGTAAGAGATTTATCTTCGTCAGTTTCCTCCTGAGTATCAAAAAAATATTCAGTTATAGTTTCATCCGACCCTTCTAAACCATCATTAGAAGAATCAATGGCCATGGCATTTGCAAGCTTTAAGAAGCCTAAGCAAAGTAAGGCTTTAGAGAAGTGCATCTTGAATATCTGGGATAGTTGTGTATATCAAGATAATTCTGTGCAGCACAATGTGAAGTATTTATACTGTTCCCATCTACCAACTGATGTGTGATGATCAGTAACACTGAAATCATTATTAAATCCCGCAAATAGCACGTACATTAGAAATAACTGTAATGAAAAATATTCCAGAATCATCGTGCATTGATCACTGAAATATTCTAAACTTGTACAAGTTATAGCCTGCATATTCGATATGACGTTGGAAAAAAATTGGAATAAGAAAATCACAGCTTGGAACATTAAGTACAAGCAACTCGGTTATGACATATGCCAAGAGTTCTATGCATTTAGAAGAACATGATCTTCATGATTCTATTCAAACCTGACATCGTTGAGCCAATGTTTGATATGCTCGGTTCAAGAGACCCAGAATAAAAAGTACATGATTTCCAAAATTAACTTATTTCTGTATATGAACGCCTTGAAATATTTCAGCTAGATGTCTTTGTTCGTATATACGGATACTTGAAAAGCATAAAAATCCCAGACAACTTAGAATCTAAAATGCAACTACCAAATCTGGATTAAAAAGTCTAAGAATATTTTCTTAATTCAACCGTAATCCAACGTATAGTCATAAATGGTAATTTATAGACGAGCAAATTACATGCACTGTAAAGAGAATCTTATCAATCCATCAAGGTATATGTCATGTATACGCCATGTGTACTGTTCATTTATTAATATATCGCATACATTTCGTTGTTTAGCTATGATGGCAAGTGAAAGAAACTTGAAAATTTTCACAAACTTCACTTTCGGTTATAAAGCTTTTCGAATCAAGCTTATTCGTTCAAATTCTGGTTCTAATTTATGGGCAATTCTTTGCTAAAACATACAAGCTGTAATTCTATACCATTTCTATCGAAATTTAAGACTTAAATAACTGATACTTTGCCTTCTTATTATAAATCACTTCCTAATTCTTCTGAATACCATGCTTTAATCGATAAATATTCGCTTTAGTTGAAGATTCGAAAGCTGCCTATTGGGTGGCAATTTTAAATAAACAAAGAGATGAATGGTTTAAAAAGTATCACCATTCCTAATAAAGAAATCAAATTTCCTTATCGAGCCTAACTGTACAATAAAAGCATAATCTGATTGGATAAAATTAAAAACTATAGTAAAGAATAAAAAGCATGCTCAGGCAAAAACAGTTACTCGAGTACTTCTTGCTTATAAACGCCTGATCATTTACAGCAATACCATACTGAATTGATCCATGAACTTCTTTGATTTATCTATAATGCCATATTTCAATACTTTCACGCCCTCATAAGCCACAAAGCTGTAAGAGCTCACTAATAAAACGTGTCCCTTTCAATTTAAAGCCTCATTGAAACTCCTGATGGAATATTTAACATACTAGTCCTGTCTGGTACAGTAAAATCAATTTTGGACTCTGCACCAAAACATTGACCATATTCGCAATTTCCATCCATACTGTTAAACATTGAGTCATCTTCTGTGTCATAAAATGGCATACCTGATGATGGGTCCGCTTCTTCAGCAGAATTTATGAAATCTGGTCTAGCTGCTTCTCCCCCTTCTTCATCAAGGAATGTGAAAATGTCGCCTAATAAATTGTCTGCATAATTAGCAATCACATCTAAGTCTTCAGATTTTTCTTCTTGTGCATCATCTGCAACATCTTCTAAGTCCTCAACTGCTTCATGGTCGACATTATCCCCAACTTGTCCTAAATCCTGAACGCCTCCATCTTCTTCAGAATCTGATCTCTTGTCCATGTAGATAGGTGTTTCTCTCTTTCTTGAAGTAGGATAAGAAACTCTCGATTCTCCTTCAGGAAGTGGAAGTTTATACTCCTTAGGAACTTCATGTCTTGCAATCAACAAACGCGCTGTATCATCTTCAGTCTCAGGTTCAGAAGGTCCAGGTACATCTTCTTTAATAGCTGGTGGTGGTTTAATCTTTTGAAGAATACGTTCAAGATAAAGACGCGCAGGGATAGAAGGAACAGATGCTTGCTGACTACAACCATTTAATTCAGTGCAGGTTTCATGAGGCTGAACTACTCTTGATCCAGTAATAAACTCAATTTCAAGCTCCTTCTTGCCTTTCTTCTTCTTAGAAACTTTACTAGAAGTAGTGGTTGCTGTTGATGATGTTTCTGTTCCATTAACCGAGTCTGTAATAGTACTATTAGCTGGAAGATAAGCTTCTTCTGCTGGACCTTGCTTTCTGCAGCATTTAACAAACTTGCTGAAAATACCTCTTCTATGAAGAAGATCAATTCCATTATCAGTTGCATCTTCTTCATCATCAATAGTATAGATAATATCATCAGGCATACCATCAGTACTAAAATGATCACATCCAATATCAGGATTATTAGGAAATGTTTTTTCGAGCCAAGAATTCCACAGTTCACATGCTTGATATTCGCTAAGATCCTTATCTGCTTCATTTTCCTTATCAGGGTTAAAACAATAACCAGATATAGTTGCTTCCAATTCCTTTAGATCTTTGTTATCTTGAGAATCTTCAACTGCCATAGCATTGGCAAGCTTTAACAAGCCCAGGCAAAAAATACTGTTAGAGACGTACATCTTCGATAGCTGTATATGACAAGAAAATGCAGTCTAGAGAACATCATGGAGTATTTATATTGTGATAATTCCAAAGACGTAAAACCTAATAGTTGAAATAAGAAAACAAGTATAGAGCCACAAGCGGTGATACTGAAAGCAAAAGAGATAAATTGCGCAGCTGTCCTAAACCATCATGCGTGGTTAAAATACAGCAGAGGAATCAATTCCTGAATTGTAGACTGCTGCAGTATCTGTACACAAGTTGTGCTTTTTCAGCTTTCAAAAATGTCGGGAAAATAAAACATGCGTAAGGGAAAATCTTGTCCTTTGCCAAAATATTCTTCTCTGCTTCTAATAAAAGATATCAAGCTTCACTTAATGCCTACAATAATTAGCGGTCCAAGCAAGAAAAAGATTAAATGATAAGTGAAAATGACTCAGCCATGACATATGCCAAGAGTTAAATGATAATATCAAAGTCGCCGACATTTGAACTGAGCTTAACGTTGGTCAATATAATAGGCTGAATTAGAAGGTCCCAAATGGTATCTGTATGATCATTCTAATGGTGCCTATTCCAGTTTTAAAACGCCTTGAAATTCTTCAACTAACTATATTTGTTCGTAAATGTCAAAATCCATTGACAGGATGAATGTTCCGAGTAGCTAAAATCTAGAATATAATTGCCATATCTGGTCAATAAGTCTAAGAATAGTTTCTTAATTCAACAATATTCCAACGTATTACCGTAAATGGTAGTATCAGATGATTTCGTTTCTAGCATTATCGCTAAAAGGATATCCTATGAAATACAAAGCCAATCAAACTGTAGTCATACTAAAAAAAAGATCTATTTCGCCATCCATAAACGAATATTTTGTTCTTTTTCAAGATAAATTCTCAATCTGATCAGTGATTGTGACAATAAATCAGAAAACTTTATGTTGTCGCTTTGAGCTAAAGTATACTTAAGACCAATTCTTCTGCTTCATGTGTAATCCATGGCTCTATAGAATCTATTTCGAGCTGGAACTCGTAATTTCTATTAACAACCTATCTTAAGTAAAATATAGAGCTCAACCCACAGTTTTATCAAATAAATACAATACCATAGTTTATAAATAAAGATTCTAAACTACTTATTGCATGTCGAATCCTAAAAACATGGGAGACTGGTTTTGACTTATCACCGTTCTCAATAAGGAAACTAAATTTCCTTGTTTAGTCGAACTGTAACATTCCTGATATACAAGCGATCAATTACCTACAACATAAATTCACATTTGCTACACTACTTAAACTTAACCTCTTTAACTGTAAGCTATACTCTATCAATATACTTTCTATAAAATACTAGTAATAACGTCAAGTTATTCACTTTCATCTTCATCATCTTGGAGATAGAATCCTAAGCCTACTACACGAAGATCATATTTGGCAATGTCGCTCTTTTCAACCTTTTCCTGAATAGCAAGATCTAAGAACAAATACATAGGTCTGTTTTCCACATCCTGCTTAGAAGTATAAATCAACCAGCTTGGTTGATCCACGAGCATTGTTTCTTCAATTGCTTCGTTAGCATCAGCAGTTGCCCAGTCTTCTCTTACTTTCATCTTATGGTAGAAAAGAGTAAACATAACATCCCTTACAACAGTGTTCAAATGCCAATCAAACTCACGTTCAATATATCTCAAGTTTTCATCATACTCTTCTCCAAGTGTATTTTTAACAGATTCAGTGTACGTTGTAAACTCAATATTAAATATACCAGGGCGTATATCAATAGTCACAAGTGCAGTCTCTTGAAAATCTGAAATATCTGGTGCATCAGGATCATCCCTTCTTTCGTGATTTTCAATGTAGTAAATCATAGAACCACTTTGGTCTTCATCATCATATCTAAATAACTCTCTAGCAACTTCTTCAATTACTCCATCTGTCTCAATATAGAAATCATAAGACATAAAGGGATCACCTTCTATTATCTTTTCCATCTCTTCATCCATAACTAGGTCAGCTTTAGGATGTTTTGCTATAGAAGAATTAACCATAATGATTCTACTGCTATCTATCATTGCAGATGATGCATCAATTTCAGGCATAGAACTCAATAATTTATATTCTCCGTGATATTCCTCTTCTTTTTCATCACCGGCAGCAGGATAAAGGTTTCTATATTCTGCTTCATCAATTTCTTCAAATCCAATAAGATCAAAATCTAAACTTGGTGTAGCTTGTTCTTCGTGAGAAGATGTTGTAGTTGGATCATAATCTGCTCTTCCAACTACTGAATTTTGGTCGGAAGGATATTGAGGAACCCCAAAAATCTGTTCATAAGTCTCAGTAATTTGTCCAGTCATTGGAACAATATAATAAGGACCACTATCTCTCCTTTCAGAATCATCAGAATCAGAAATATCCACATCATAAGGATCAGCATCAGATTTAATGGTCTCAGGTTTAACTGGTTGTGCTCTTTCTTCAAATATTCCATTATCAGTTGATGCATCTTTATAAATCTGAGCAATGTGCCCAGGCATAGGAGCAATAATTTGAGCTTCGCTATTTCTCTTATCATAATCAGATTCAGAAATGTCCATATCAGAAGATTCTAAATCAGATTCAACTTTTATGTCAGATTCATTTTCTAAATCAGATCCAATTTCTTCAATTGGTTGTGACCTTTGAACCAAATTGTATGCATAATAATCATACGATGCCACCTCCTTTCCAGGAACATGTTCAATATCTGAAGAAGACTTAGGAGGTTCAACAGATTCAGACCTTGCAAGTAGTAGACTAGGATCTTTATTCACTTTGAAATGTTCAAGATATAATCGATGAAATTCTGTAGATGGTTTAGATGCTGGTTGACCAAATCCAATAAGAGACTTAGATTTTATACGATGTTCTTTATTCACATCAAAATGTTCACAAAATAAACTATGAAATGCACGAGATGGTTCAGGTGGTGGCGGACCACGTGCACGATTAAGATCAGTATAGGTTTCATCAGATTCTTTATTCACATCAAAATGTTCAAGAAATAAACGAGGTGGTTTAGGTGGTGCTGGACCACGTGCACATCCATTAGAATCAGTACAAACACTACTTGACCCAGTAATGACCTTTTCTTTCTTGTTTTTGTTCTTTAAACCTTCACTAGTAGTTGCTGATGAAGTTCCATTAATTGATTCAATAGTACGGTTAGGTGGACCATAAGGTTCTTCAATTGGACCTTGTCTCATACAGCATTTAGCAAACTTACTAAAAAAACCTCTTCTATTAAGTGCATCATTAGCACCCTCAGACATATGACAAAGTTCAAAATAATCACAGCCAACTTCGGGATTATTAGGATAAATTTTGTCAAGCCATTCATTCCATAATTCACATGCTTCATTAACAGTAAGACGCTTATGTTCTTCAGAATAATCAATAGCCATAGCATTTGAAAGCTTCAAAAAGCCCAAAAATAAAAGTGCTTTAGATACATGCATCTTTAATAACTTGAGTAGCTAAAGTTGAATATAAAACATAACCAGAAAGTATCGAGTATTTATATTATTACTTTAAAAGCTTCAAGACGGTCTCACATAAATAAAAAAAGCTGTTGATCTACAAGGTAATTATGATTACTTGCTTGTGAAGCTAACAACTCAAAAAGGCAGTTTATAAACCAAAGCAAATCAAGTGAACCTTGAACCTAGAAAAAGTCCAATTGTTTTCGTTTCCTTTGGATAATAGACAGATATGTATTGGTGAGCGCGATACCTTAACTTATTATCGGATAACATTCTCTATGACGTTGTAAAGTAACACAGTCAAAGAGGGATTTGTTGTATTGCCAAGCACTCTTTTTCATGATCTTTGTAGAAGTAGCATAAATCCAATTGAATATACTGCCAATTATGCTATTCTAAGCATAATTCTATGCAAATGATTCATCTGTCGTATACCAAAACGACATGTATCCAACTAGACGCCTAAATACATTTCCTTAAGGCAATTCGACAAATTTCAATCACACAACACTTCAATTCTCATAATCTATATTCTTAAAAGAATTTCCTTTATAAGCAATTGGTGCATACTTGTCAATTTTAGCTTCCTCGTAAAACTGTACGAGTCTCATAAGAAACGGATCCAGTTCCTTCTTTTCTTTGATAAACTCACTAAAAAACTTCTATTACAATTGCCAAGAAATCAATGAATAAGAAAAAAAGAAGTAACTAATGATCATACTCAGATTCAAATACAAGGTCGTTAAATGTTTAATAAAAATAATACCTATCAGCAGAACACCTAAGAGATCTAAAATAGAGTCCTTTTAAATCAAAAAACCAGCTCTCTTGAGCATTATTAAGCACTAATTAAAAAAAGAATAAGGAACCCATACAATTCATTTTTTCAAAATGTATCTATTTCTGTATCAAACGCCCTGTCATTCTTCTTTTCACCTTGGAAATAAAAGAACTAACAAATAAAGACTCCCGACTATGTAGAACATTAAAGAAATACATATAATCCAAATACCTTAAATTGTCGTATCTGGCAGAAATGTCTGCGAACGATTTCTTTATTTTCATGATCCTAGTATTGCCAAAACCAGTAAATCAATAAGTTTTCTAAAACCTTTCTCATAGTAAAAAATTCTCATGCTAGAGATGCCTATACAAGTCTAGAAGGAACAAACCCCCCATTTGAGCCCATCATCGTTTACAATCAAAGCTTGTTTCGATAAGGACACTGCAAGACGGCTTTCTATGAGTGCAGCATTGAGTCATATTTCTCTCTCTTACGCCTCTTACACTCTCGTATTAAGCAGATCACTTTAGCATTTAAATGATTTCAAAGAGCCTATACGTCTTTTAACAGGGTTCTTGTGAGCCCGTGAATTCACAACAACCACCGCTAATTAATATAGCTGCAGCCAATATAATAAGATGTAATTGCAAATTTCTCTTTTCTAGAACTCTCTTATACTATACGAGTAAATGCGGTAAGATATATCCACACTAAGGCCTTTAAAAACAGAAAGGTTGTCATATTCGGTAAGCAGATCATTACCATTTTAGGTTATCAACTTTCAGAAAATCATTTCTATGATACGATACAACTGATCCGGTGAATCTTTTTTAGACCTCTAGAAGGTCTTCAAATCATTATCGAATTGTATAGCAGAGATTGTGAGTCATTCACCGCTTGCAATTTGGATTTCTTTGTGTAGTAAACTTTCTTATTTCTAGAGCCTTTCGCTAAGAAATTGTGATGCATGTAAATCATATTCTAAAACATAAATCTATTTATCTTGTAATTATGTCATCATATGCGTCTATCTTCTTTTGAGAATATCTTATCCGTATATGGGATATATGACTTCATCCACGCGATGGTGAATCGATCTATTATGGGATATCCAGTATGAAATCAACACCTGTGCAGCTATACAGCTTGCTTATCATTTATTGCAACATAGTGAGGGATTAATGCTTGTTCCATTAATAAAATATTGTAGCAAAAAAAATTGCAAAAAAAATGACACGGACAGGAATTGAACCTGCAACCCTTCGATGCCAAACACTGGAGTCGAAAGCTCTACCATTGAGCCACCGCATCACTCTTGTATAATGGAAAGTCGGGTTACTTTATAACCCGCATTAAGAGAACACTATTATAAATATATTAAATATACAAATATGTCACGCTTGCATTGCATCGAATTAACAAAGAATGTTGCAGTTATATGCTTTGTTGAACAATAAATAAATGGCATACGATTACGAATTATAGAGATTAGCATTAGTTAATGAGACAAAGTTCATTAGCAATGTGTGGCAAGAAAAGAACGAATGAAATCACATGTAGTGGATCAAAAATGAGCACTCAATTCTTGCACAAACGACTGTATTAAAAAAAAAGAAAAAATCTGTATTAAAAATATTGTAGAAGTAAGAAGTACATGCAACAAAATGCTAGACAACTTTAATGAAGACCTATCTGTGAAACAATGATCAAAAATAGAACCAAATCCTTAAAGAACAAGTGCTTGTACCGAAGAAGATAATAATAAAAATAGAAATACAGAAAGTATTATATGATCACTTTAAGAGAAGAGTTTCTTCAATTTAGAGAAAAAACCTTTCTTCTTTTTAGGAGCACCAGTTTCGGCAGCAGCAGCATCTTCTTTAGCTTCCTTAGCTTTAACATCAGCACCAACTTCTTTGACAATTTTCTCGCCTGTAGTTTTAACTGCAGCGCCGACTTCAGTTAAACCTTGTTTAAGAGCTTCACCACCTTCTTTCAAAGCAGCTTTGTCTTTAGATTTGATAGCAGTTTTAACTTCAGAAAATCCTTCAGAGAGTTTCTGAGTACCTGATTCCGCTGATTTAGATAAGAATTCTTTATTTTCGTTAAGACGATCTTTTACAGATTTAGAAGCATCACCTTCGGCTTCAGTAGCTGGTGTCTCAACAGTTTCGGCGGGTGTTTCGACTGCTTCAACTGGAGTTTCGACAACTTCGACAGTTTCAACAGGTGCTTCGACAGCTTCAGCAACAGCAGGTGTCTCAATAGTTTCAGCAGGTACTTCGACAGTTTCTACAGGTGTTTCGACTGGTGCGACAACTTCTGCAACTGATTTGGTTGATTTAGAACTTTTAGATTTTTTCTTCTTATCCTTAGATTTCTTCTTAGATTTCTTACTAGAAGATACATTGGTAGATGAAGATGAATCAGTGGCACCTGTAGTACTAGTTGTAGGTAATTCTAGCTCTTTAATATCTTCAGCGTCTTTAGGAATAACAGGACCAGGTGTTGCAGCAACAGCGGCAGTAGCAAGAGCAGCACCAGAAGCAGGAATTGCAAGTCCACCAGCTTCAGGAATTCCTTTAGGTTGAGATACAGCAAGAGTAGATAATTCACTAGCTTTAATGACATTATTTACGGTACCGTGCTCATCAGTTGCCTTCTCGGCAGATTCATCAAGGACCCAATTGCCATCAATAACATACTTATAGGTAGCATCTTTAGAAGTGTCAAGAGGAACAGTTAAAGAGTATGTTCCTTCAGCGGTTTTGATGAGTGGAAAACTGGCCTTCCAATTATCAAAGCTGCCTGTAACGATGGCGCTTTTCTCTACAGGACCAGTCCAAGTGAATGTATATTGAGCAGACATTTTCTATTATAGGTAAGAGGAAAATACAATGTCTAAGAGAGTATAATTGATGCGAATTTCAAGAATATACAGTACTTATATACGTATATTAAGCCAATTATAAAGAATTGTGTGAATGTTATATAATAGAATGAAAAAAGCAGGTAAAGATGCCTTTAGAAGTTGAAGAAACTAAAGAAACTAATAGAAAGAAAAGTCGTCAGATGGTGTGGCTGGTGTAAGATCATCAAAATTTAGAGTTATTAATTTTCCATAGCAACGTACATGTAAACAGATCACATGCAACCGAAATCGATCATTCGTATTCGTAATCATTGCTGTTAAATGGTGGGTTATTAATTATGGAATCAGGTGAAGTATATTCTTATTCCTTTGATGGGTCTATTGCTACTTCATTAGACTTTACAAGTAGTGAAGTTACGTCATCGAATGATGCAAGACCTTTACTATCATCTGTTATGTCGTTACCTGAAGATCCAATGTTAGATATTATGGTCAAATATACCATCTATGAGACATATAAGAGATGGTATATTGTTGCATCTAATAGTAATGAAACTAGATTTCGTTGCATATCTGTCGATTTGACTTCGTCTAATGTTGATCTGCTTGTGGAGGAAGATTTTATTATTTACGATGCTCATAGTATATCTACATATATTGAAAGTGTTAAGAAATCAAATATAGATTCATTTAAGAAACGAGCTTCTGCATGGGGTTTACTTGGTTTTATTAGGTTCACTGAGACCTATTATCTTTGTGCTATTACTCGTAGAAGTAAAGTTGCTCTGCTTGGAGGTCATTATATCTATCATGTTGATGATACTGAATTGATACCGCTTAAACATACATCTATGTATAGTAAACCAGACAGAAAATCAGAGGAAGCAAGGTTCTTGTCATCTTTACAGAATTTAGACCTTTCAAGGACATTCTACTTCTCTTATTCTTATGATATAACGAACACATTACAGCACAATTTGAGTTTACTTCGCAGTTCGACTTCTAAACCGCTACAAAAGTATTCATTAAATGACTATAATCATATGTTTGTATGGAATCATTATTTACTACAACCTATGATCGCAGCATCTAAACAACCTTTTGTTTGGTGTGTACCTGTTGTTCATGGCTTTATAGATCAAGCTGATTTAAAAGTTTATAGTAAAGATGTATATGTTACTCTTATAGCTAGAAGATCACGATACTTTGCAGGTGCTAGATTTTTAAAAAGAGGTGCTAATGATGAAGGGTATGTTGCAAATGAAGTAGAAACTGAACAAATTGTTTCTGATATGCTTTTATCTTCTTTTCATGATTCTCGAGGTGGTCTTTTTTCAAGTCCAAGGTATACTTCTTTTGTTCAACATCGTGGTAGTATACCTCTCTTTTGGAATCAAGATACTTCAAGTATGACTCCTAAACCTCCTATTGAACTTAACCTTGTTGATCCTTATTTCCGTGCAGCTGCTTTACATTTCGATAACCTATTTCAACGGTATGGATCTCCTCTTATTGTTTTGAATCTCATAAAGACAAAGGAGCGAATACCTAGAGAATCTATCCTATTGGACGAGTTTGAACAATGTATTGCTTATTTGAATCAATTCTTACCTCCAAATAAGAGAATTTTATACACATCTTGGGATATGAGTAGAGCATCAAAAGGACATGGACAAGAAGTTATTAACTTTTTAGAAGAGTATGCTGAAAAAGTATTAAATTCTGTTGGATTTTTTCATAATACAAGTGATTCAATTAGCTTCCAAAAAGGAATTTGTAGAACAAATTGTATTGATTGTCTTGATCGTACAAATGCAGCTCAATTTGTTATTGGAAAGAAAGCACTTGGTTATCAACTTAAATCTCTTGGAATTTTGACTCATCCTGATGTTCCTTATGATTCAGATGCTTCTAATTTACTAACTGAAATGTTTCATGATCATGGTGATACAATTGCTTTACAATATGGTGGTTCACATTTAGTTAATACAATGGAAACTTATAGAAAATTGAATCAATGGTCAAGTCATTCAAGAGATTTAATTGAATCTATAAAGAGATTCTATAGTAACTCATTTGTTGACGCACAAAGACAAGAAGCTATTAACTTGTTTCTTGGTAATTATGTTTGGGAACAAGGTAAGGAAATGTTATGGAACATGACTACTGATTATTATTTACATCATATCAATTCTGTACGTATTGCCTCTACGTTCAGAAGTTATAGGATTTGGTGGACTCAAGTGAATCTTGACATTTTACAAATCAAAGATCTTTTGCATATACCTATTGAATTAGATAATCTCAATAGTGACTATTTTGTTGAACTTTACAAACCACAAAATTTAACTACTTTACATGATGAATATGCTACGAGAATGAATTCAACTGTTAGATACCTTGGATCTGTTACACCTGCAAATATTTCAATTTCACAACGTGCTTTAAGTCCATTTGTTGTTAGAGTAAGAGCTCAAGATGAATTACCTTTACTTGTCAAAGATCCTGATTCAAAGAACAAAAAGGAAGGTAAAAGAAAACCTAAGCAGCGATTAGCTAATCAGCTTAATATCAGACAATGGTCACAATTACTTCCTCTTCATCTGGGAAGAAAACAAAATACTGATATTCATGAACCTATTAGTCTTGAAATATCTGCAACTTCAAGAGATGTTGAACGCTCTGCTAACGCTGTTTTAAATGCTGCTAATCAATTAAAAGTTGATACTTCTAACAGCAATAGTCATGTCCTGGCTACTATTGTTGACAAAAGTCTTCAACCATCTTTAGATCTTTTTGAATTACAAGAGTATGAAAGGTATGTTGATCATCCTTTAAAATTGTCACAACAAGCTCTTGTCGTGGAAGAAAAGCCAAGTACTTATGATGATTTTGAACTTTATGTATCTCATAAGAAAAGTACTAATCTTTCACAAAACATCTTTATGAAGAATGATATGCAAGAAATCTATGAAAAGCATGTAAATGCTGATTACAAATCTTTTGGTGATGAAGAAAAGAAGACCAAAATGTACCTTTCTTGGGTTCGTCCTTATAGTTGGCCAGAAGCTTTATCTTTTTAATATTAGTGAGATAATCGGGTATCAATTATTATGAAACAGGGCACTCAACTTCGTTCCCAACAGGCCAATCACAACGAGGTTGCCCAGAAATCTCTCTACATACTGCTGTACCACCGCAGGCAACAATATACCATTTTCCATGAGTACAAGAAGCGAATTTGTTACCACTGCAGGAATGTGTACCTTCTTCAGAGCAGACGGAGTTAGGAATGAGACATTTAGGCTCAATAGAAGATGACGTCTGAGTAGTAGATGAAGTTTGAGATGTTGTTACAGTTGATGGCACAGTTGAGCTCTCAACTGTAGATACTGTGGATGTTAAACTTTCAACTGTAGATGTCTCTACAGTTGAAGAAGTAGACAATCCAGCAGTAGTACAATCTTCTTCAGTTCCATCTGGCCATTCGCATCTAACTAAACCAGAACCTCTATTTTTGCAAACACCGGAACTGCATTTACGTACGACCCATTGATTACGATCACACCAGGCTATGTCAGTTCCGCTGCAAGTGTATTCACCTTGATTTGAGCAGTATGATCCTTCAATGATACAGCTAGGAGCGTTAGATTCTTCTGGAGTTTCAGAAGAAGTAGAAGAAGAAGAAATAGGCGAACTAGGTGTGCCAGAAGTACTTGTTGTACTTGCAGTGCTAGACGTGCTAGAAGAACTACTCGATGTACTAGAAGTAGTACTTGAAGTGGTAGAAGAAGTAATTGATGTACTTGCAGTGCTATACGTGCTAGAAGTACTTGATGTAGTCGAAACAACCTCAGAACATTCAGTCTCTTCACCACTTATATGGTCACACATAGCTACCCCTTGATCACTTACCTTGCATACAGTTTCTGAACCACATGAACTAAATACCCACTTACTGCATTGTGCGTACTTTGTACTAACACAATTAGGTGCAGTACCTGATGCACAATAAGAACCTTCAGCAACGCAAATACCAGGATTTTCAGTTGGATATGGTGGTACATACCCAGTTGGAGTTGCAACAGGTCCCTCTCCATTAGCAATATAACTTTTCAAAGCTTCAGCGAAGTTATAGTCAGCGTTAATTTGATTTGTGTATGCATAAGAAGCATCCCAAATCATCATACCACCGAAACTAGCGTACGAAGCAGATTTATCGATAATTGGTTTAAGCAATTCAGGTGTAACATAACCAGCACCAGCATTGACATCACCTGGAACACCGATGAACAGTTTAGCATTAGGATTAAGTGAACCAGTTCCATCAGTGACGTATTTGTTCCAAAGAGGATAGTTATATGATTCCATATCAGAGACACCGCAATAGTTGTTATAGAATTTGATAAAATAGAAGTCAATAAATGACTCAGCCATTGCATCACCAACAGATTCATCAGGATAAGGACATTGAGGAGCAGCAGCAAGGTACATTTTCTTGGGATCACCGCCAGCAAGTTTCTGAAGCTTATTGACAAGAGCGGGGTATCCTACTTGATTCTTATTTTCGATGTCGAGGTCATAACCATCAATGATAGCATCATCAAAGGGTCTATTACCGTTCAGGCCATAGCCAAACATATCGTATAAAGTGACAGCGAAATCTTCAGCTTGTTGGTCATTGGCAAACCCGTAAGGACCGATTGCACCACCAAGAGAAAGTAGTACGATCTTTCCCTTAGATTGACAATACTTTATATCTTCACCAATATCAGGACAATGTAAAAGACCATTTGAAAAGGTTGTCCAGCAAGCATCAGCGAAATTCAAGACGGGATCACCGCCAATTCCAAAGACATGAAGAAATGAAAGAATAAGTATATCATTAGTATCGTCTTCACAATAATAAGACAAACGCTTTTGAGAGTTGCTGCCTTGATTTTTTGAGTTTTGACCCCAATACATAACCATATTTGTTTTAGCATTAGGATCAAAAGCAGACGCATAGCCTGCAAGAGACAGTGCAAGTGTTGATACTGTTAGAAACTTCATATTGTGAATGATAAAGAAGAAGAGATCATTCAAGGGGCATCTTATATATTGCGGGATTTTTGAACGTGTATTTAAGAAAACGCATATGAAGAATGCTAAGCATTTTGTTCGAGGCTTTCTAATTGTGAATAGGTTTAAGATTTTTTTCTTAAATATGGAAATAGATGCAAGTAAAGACGAGGAGACAGTTGAAATTTGACAGCTGTCAAATGTCAGATAAAGTTTAATTAAGATATTTTAGTTGTTGTAATTACGATATTGTACCTGGAATTATTACGTAGCAAGTTAATATTATTTAATTAGAAGAATTTTTGAAGTTCAAAGTGAAAAGGGGCGAAGTATTTAAATGAAATATAACATCAGCCTTTGTTCTTATTTTGGATGTTTACAACATTCTAAAGCTTTTGCTTTAGAAATTTTATCCTTTTAATACAAAAATGGTATAAATGGTTACTTACTTGTATGGTTAATTACTTATTGTAGCTCAAAGTTGATATATTGGTACCTTGCAGATCTTAGATCTGCAAGGGTAAACTTAATCTTTAATTAGCGAAACTTAATCTTTAAATATTGAAACCTTATCAGTTCTATGATATGACATACATCAACAGAGATGGTGAAAAAGATTAAAGTAGTGAGTCAATGTATTATGGTTTTGTCTTTGAGATTTTATAAAACTTGTAGAGCTGTAGAGCTTGTAAGGAATAGTTGAAAATAAGATGATAGATGGTTGCATGTCATGTGATCATATAAAGTATATTTCGACTGTGTACAGTGTATACATTTATGTGTATTGAATGAAAATGATTAAGTTAATTTGCGATGACAAAATAAAGGATATCATGTTGCAATAGATGTTCTGAATAAAGAGTTCTTGGAATTGTTAAAGTTATGTGTTTAAGTGGTCTAAAATTGGAAGAAATAGTGCCGTTCTAGCTTGGCTAGGTAGTTATTTAAATAGATAACAGGGTTGAATGTAACAGTGACATATGAATCTCATTGGGTTGTAAAAGTGAGTTATATATTACCTCATTACACTTAACTTAGTTGGATATTTGTTCCTTTTATACATCTGTGAGTCCATTATATCCTATTTGTACTCATGTCGTAACAATTTCTCTTTTATTTCCATGTGATATAAATGTATATATGAACTATTCTCGAGAACATGTAATCATCAAATTTTCTATTTCATTCTTAACATCTACCTTAATTCATGCAATTTTTTAAACTTTTGTTTATTTAATATTTCAATGTCTAGCGAATTAGAAAATACAACATTTGTTCTTTCAAATCCAACGAAAATTGATGAAAAATTGTGTGTGGGTCAACTTAATGAATTTACATCTCTAAATTCAAATTTTGTTAATATTCCTCGTAATATTCAAATTATCATTTTAAATATTATATATTCATGTTTTAAAGTGCAGTCGAATTCATTGGATTTATTGAATTTACCTGAAAATGTTGTAGAAATTCTAGACAAGGAGATCAAGTTTGATACTGATCTGGCTATTATTTTGAATTCTTGGTTACCAAATACATCCTTTATTGCTGATAAAAATGACTATAATGAGACTCTTTTATTACATATATATCCTATATTTAAGAAAATAACAAAAATATCAAGGCAGGTACCTTCATTAACAGAGCCTAGAGATTATGATACCATTTCAGAAGATGATCCTAGAATGGTTATAAGGTATTCTTCAAGTTTAATATTAAAAGAATGTATTGGTTTTATTGATATTCCACATATAAAACAGAATTGGTCACAAATAAATATGTGTATTATGAATCTAATTGAAGATCCTGATTTCTGGCTTAGAAATCAAGGATGTCAAATACTAAGGCGCCTGGTGGACAAACTTCCCAACAATTTCTGGTTTCAAACTGGGTTACATGATATTTATTGGAAATCAATATCTCAATACCTTTCATGTATTCCACCAATGACAGAAACAAATGATTCATTATATATATTGAATGTAGCATTTGTGACACTTCATATACTTGCTTTAAAATCCATCAATTTGAACAAAAAGCATATAATTACTCAAATTGATAATTCCATTATAAGGCAAGGTATATTCAAAATAAATGACATGAACTCTTCAAATGTACCTATTCAAATCTTGTTGATATCACATCTGCTAAATTTTATAGACTTAATAGGTGCACATATCATAAGACATCTAGATACACTTATATTGTTAATAAACAGTATATTAACTCATCCTTTTATAAATTCAAGCCCTGAATTAGCATCAAAATGTCTCTCTTTGCTTACAAACTTGATAACTATCGCATGGTCAAGAATTCACCTTTATCAACTTGATATAATAGAATCTTGTTTGGTTTATACTTCTAGAACAGGTCAAAATGATCAAGTTGATCATATATTTAGTCTGCTAGAAGATCTAATAGGTACTAGTTTCATAGAAGATCTTAATGCTGTAAAACAACTTCATTAAGAGGCATGACATTCATTCATCACCAATAGGCAAATCACAACGTGATCAGAAATTTCTCTACATACTACTGTATCAGAAACCTTTTACCATCAGCACAGGAGGCATTTGTTGTCACTGCAGAAGTATAATACAATACACTTCACATATCTGCACTAATATACTTCACATATTGTGTGCTTCTAATTTCCTAAACAATGCTGGATGTCTTCTTAAATATCCAAGTAATCCAGGTATCTTCAATTTAACAATCTTTTCAGGCTTCCTATGAACAGTAGTTCGGTCAACCATAGTTCTCGTTCTAACCTTACCTTCTGTAATCGTAGCTAATCTAGAAGGCCCAACTTCTTCTCCATCTGATGTACCTGAATCTGAATTAGCTCTAGGTCTTATCTTTAATGTTCCAGGTAATACACTAGACACCAACATAGTCCTTGCTGTTCTTAATGTATCTCTTAAATCAGGCAATGCAGGCCCACCTCTTCTACTAACACGTCCTTGTCGTCTCTTACGCCTTGCTTCTCTTTCCGAATCCCTTGTTAACTTCTCAATCTCTGTAGCATTCAACTCATATAATGTAGGTCCATATTCACCCATCTGTTGTTTGGGCCTTAATACACTAGAAAGTGTAGAACATATCTCTCTTCTTGCTTCAACATCATCTATTGGCCTACCGTCAAATTCATATCCTGCAAGTGTCAAAAATTTAGTATACATCTGTGATTGTTCTCTTATAGCATGTGCTATCGCTGTTTCAAACTCTCCCGGTAATCCTAACTCTAAACACATCTGTGACGCAAACTCTTCAGGACTGTTATCAGGATTATTAATATCCCATTCAAATTGATCAATCAAATTCTGGCTACCAACCGTTACATCAAGTTTAATTATTATACGCATATCATCATCATGAAATGCCGTATATGGTAACTCATTAACATCAGTAGGATCTGTAGTCGCTGGCTTCATGGTTTCTTCATGAAAATTATGCGCATAGAAGTCTTTTAACTGTCTGCTAATATGACTAGAAACAAGAGAAGAATAATGGAAACTTATTCCAAAATCTTCTAATAGGTTCTCAGAGAATAGCTCTATAGGAATTGAAGGATCTTGAAGGTTCCATAAAAATGTATCTCTAATCTTTTGTTGATTATCAAAATCTATCTCCAATCTGATTGGAACAAGTGTTTCTCCAGCGATTGTTATTTGTTGAAGAGTCGCCTTATTTATTATCAATTCTCTGGATTTTCTATTGGCTCTTTTCCGCTGTTGTGGGAATACAAGTTTTGGCATCTTACCTGTAATTCCATTTCCATAACCAGAATATCCAGGTCCAAAAAATACTTCAGGCTTTTCCATTCTTAAAGATTGTCTTGTAGCTAGTAATCCAGCTCTTTCACGTCTTTTCTCAAAAAATTTAAAGTTTTTAACAATATTTTCATGCAATGCAACAGCTTGTAATTGATCACGTTCTATGTATTGTTGTAGCATAAGTTTTTGATGTTGATTTGTGTCTGATTCGTCCTGTATAGTTGGTAATTTCGTAATTGATGATCTACGAGACATAGCTGGTGATTGTGTCATTCTACTTGTCCTAGTAGGTTCAGGATTCACGCTAGACTCTCGTGATCCAGATATACCTGGCGCAGGTATAGCTGGTGACGTGTGTGCATGTACTGCCGGCGAAGTATGTGCTGGTGTTCCACCACGTACAACAGGTGAAGGCATACTCCTATCATTCTGAGGAGTATCAGCATGAACAGAATGCGGTGTCTGTTGAGGTAAAGCGGGGCTTGCAGCAGGACTTGGCCTTGAAAAAGAACTTCTTTGATTACTAGGTGAAGGTAAAGGTTGTTGAGGTTGAAATCTTGTCTGATTTGATGGATCCTGTTTATCGGAAGAAGGTGGTATTTCATATAAATTAGATTTCGATGCAGGTTTCGTAAACTGACTAAATTCTGCATTTTGTGACGGATCGCTCGAATTCGCTGAAAGTCCGACATCGACCCCTAATAATCCTTGATCTAAATCTAAAGCACCATCAAACATACCAGAGTTCTCATCAAATAAACTTACTGATTCATTATCGAAAGCACTGAATTCTTGACCAATAAAGTCGGTATCTTGACCAACATCTAAATCCAACAAAAGACCTTCTTCGGGATTCTGATTGTACAATCCACTCATTGTTTTCAAAAATCACGTGTTTTAAATATAAATATTGTATAAAATATAGATGCTTTTTATTATTTGAATGAGTTATGTAAAAAATAATAAACAATGTATGTGTGTCTAGCTTTTTTACTGGTAAATGGCCATTCATCAGCCGTACATACAAACCCTTTATATGAGTAACGGTTACAGTATGAAGCTTCAAGCATTCAACAATGCTCAACTAACCATTCACTCACTAATCACTAACCATAGAACAGCAAGGTATTCACCAAATAAATTTCTGGTAATTCAAATAAACTCAGATTGTGTTCAACAAGGTTCAGCGGGGTTCAACTAATCGTCACCTTAGCACACCTAAAACTACACCCATTTAACCTTCACCAATGTCCACTGATTACTCATCAATAGAGCACGCTGTATGGTCCTAATATATGAGATGTGGGATATGTCTCCATCACAGGCTCTATATTATATCCGGTTAATAAATATGTCCAATTAACACTTATGCACTAGCTAAATACTGAGCTAAACTCATATCACGCTCTTAATTTTTAGTTAGTTTAGTCAACCTAACTCATACTAAAAAGCTCCCTTCAAAAAGGCTCCTTAGTTGCAGTAAAATAGTTTACTGCTTGAGAAGTCAACTTCTAAGCTCTCTATCAAGCATGTCATTGGTTTGATTGTGTGTTTCCCCGCGTATCATGAAGCAATGTACTTCAAGTTTGGCTGTGAAGTATATCCTTGCGATATCGAATGCAGTCAAAAATAGTAACTGTCAAACGGATTAAGAGATATCTTTCTCGCCCCCCAACTTCTGCGCAATGAATTATATTGCAGGATCCGCAATCCCAGCAAACTAGAGATATACGTTTTATATAAAAGCATTCTTGCCCCACAATGTCTGCGCAACTATAAAAACATTGCTAAATCTTCATCATCAGTGTGCTCAATATGAAACTCTCACTTGCTGCTCTTCTTTTGCATTTTAAAGGTGTATCTTCCCTCGAAGATGGATATAACATCAATGTCAGAGGTCCTGATGATAGCCTTCCTTCAATTGGATTAGTATCTTTATATCCAACTGACGAGTTGCCTGGAACTTATAAAATTGACCTCGGTGCAAAGGAAAGACTTAGGCCTGATTGTATCGATATGTTCAACGCTCGTTATCCCTATACCTTGAACAGAAAATACCATAAGACTGAATGTCTAAATAAAACCAGAGAATGTGATCTTATGTGCTTTGATAGTACCCCATTAAGTGATCAAAAAATAATGACCAGCATTGTTGGAGAACCCCTAGGTATTGGTCTTTCCAATTGGACACGTGCATCTGAATGTATTTGTAATAAATACAATCCAAACCCATTATCTAAAAAAATTGTCACTACTACTCAATTCAGTTCGTCACAAACTTGGACCAGTTCAGGCACCGCATCAGTGTCAGCGAACTGGGATATGTATGATAGTTCGCTCACAGGAGGAATAGTTTTAGCATATTCTAATTCGAAATCTAAGGCTTCTACAAATTCTGTATTAAAATCAACTGAAGATGTATACACTTTTGCACAATTTACAAATAGTGTTATAGTTGCGAGAAGAGCATTGCTTATAGTTTGGGCGCAAGAAGTGAATGCTCTACATCAAGTATTCCTAAACCAATGTCACTCAATTGCCGATCAATGGACAGAGTATTGCTATAATTCCAATGGTGTCTATAAAGTATACCAGCTTCCTATAGACGGTGACGAATACTATGCTATAGGTGCTATCTCAGGAGACCAAGCTGATTTAGTATGTAAAAGAGATTGTGAAATGAATTCATTCGCACCTACTAACGATGATAAAGGTCCATGGCCAGAATTAACAGAGGAACAAATTAAAGCAATCAGTGAAAACGAAGACAAGATTGATATTATCCAAGATTTTTCTGTATTTAAGAATAAGAGAGAATATCCACGACCCAGTGCTCAATCGTCCACTCTGTCAAAATCTAGTACTCAAACATATACTTCACGTGATCCTCCTCCTAGTGGTACATTGCAGGTAGAGGCTATTTGGTCTGAAACAATACTTTATTCAACAAAAATCCCTCCGCCAACTGTTGTTGTTACTTCATACTATTAGTTATTATATTGTTATTTGGTTTCGTCTATTACTGTTTGACAAGATTGTAGTCTTTCGTAGAGTAGTTTAAGCTTGTTCTCAACAATAACAAGGTTAGAATCAACGCCATAGTCTCTTTCAAGGCCTTCGTAATCGGATTCTACATCAGATCGAAATTCTTCATCTGAAGGAAATTCTTCATTCTCTAGAGCTTTCATTTTCAAGTACTGTCTTGGTAAATGACCTTCCAATTGAGTTAAATCAACACCTGTATTATTTAATTTCATATCTACGCGTTTTTGTCTATTTTCAACTGCATCTTTGAACTCTTCGACGCGTCTTTTGTATTTCGCTATTTTGATCTTTTGTTTTTCAAGGTACTCGGTCAATTCTCTGATTTCACTTTCCAAATCTTCTTCACTTTCACTCATTTTTGTTTATGAACAGATCATGAGGAATTTCAAGGAGTATTGGTAAAAGTTAAAATGTTTGTAGGCATATGAATTGACTAGTCTTGTTTTACCCGGAAATAATTTACAAGTGCAAGATTTCTGCACGGGTTCACAAAAACTTTCCTATTTGGGACAGCTTAAATAACAAATTATATATAGCTATACAGGGTGTTCTTATTTTCTTAAGTATAAATATAAATCTTATTACGCGTATATTACTATGGTGAAGTGCTTACTTACAATTATTGAGGCGCGTATATGTACGTTGAGAGACACTGTATATTTCACACTACAACATGCCACAACACGCGCACACACGCACAGATGCACACACGTCACTATCATTGCGCTCTGATGCTACACTTACGCTTCATCACGCACTTTAATTGTGCTGATACATGAAGTTGCATTTCATGTATACATTTATCATTCATATATACACCTATTTCACATGCATAACATTACGAATTGACCAGATCTCTACTTATCATCAGATCCTACTTATAGCATGAACGATATATTTAAAGATTTAACGTTAGAAAGAATAGACCAATTACGAGACAAGTATAGTCGAGAAAAACGACAAGGTGATGCACAGATATCACAATTGTCGCGATCTTTCCTTGACCAAACAACAGAATCACTTGCATCACTTGATACTGCTAAGACGTTGATTGGATCTCTTGATAATGAATTAAAGCTTTTAACTGAGTCTTCACAGATATCCAATTCACAGGATTTTCATATTGTTGCAGAAGTTCTGAAATTACGAAGGAATGTACTTGATACCTTAGAAACAGTCACGCAATTCCAGTCATTACCTAATGATATATCGACACTTACTGCTATGCTTAATTCCGATGTAGGTAGAGGCAATTCTATTATACCTTCACTTTCTCACACATTACCTAATCTTTTACCGATTCACTATAAACTTCGGAGCTTACAAGATATGAGAGCAACAGCAGATGATTATAGAGAGCATATGAGAGTTTCTACATTAGCAGAATTGAATAAATTCTTTACTCCATTAGACGCGTTTTCCGAAAGGTTTGAGTCTGTACTTTTTGATATAGCAGCTAATATATTAGAACTTATACGTGAAAACAATGGGTCTATTGTAGTTAAGATGGCGAAGATTATTGAAGTTGAGGAGGATGCAGACAAACGGCATGGAGTGTCATTAACTAATGGACATAGTTTTGATAATTTAAAGGACTATCCGGCATATGATCTTATACAATCTATCAATGCATCTAGAGGGTTCAGTAGACCTAGAAGGAACTACCTTAATAGAATGTTTGAACAGATATCTAATTCAGTTGAAGAGCTATTTGCTAATTGTAGTGATAAGTTTCTTCCTGATAATCCATTAGAACTTATGGGTAATCTTGATTGGATATTTCAAGATGTTGGATTAGCGTTTGTGAGCTTGCATACAGTATTTCCGTCAAAATGGAACCTCCCTGATAAGTATTTAGAGATGTATCATGACAATTTGAATAAATTATTGATGAACCTTATTGATTCTGAGCCTGAAGCTCATATTATGCTTGCTATTATGGATTTTGTTAGAGCGTATCCTGAGAACATGGCAGAGACTATTTTACAAAACAGCATTGATGGTGAAAGAACAGCAGCGTTGCAATCATCATATGTCAAATCGGCATTACTTGGAAACAAAGCTGAAAGTCTTTTGAACGACTATTTAACACTTATAATTGATAAGATGAATGAATGGATGTCTAATATGGCAGCTACAGAGCATAAGACATTCCTTTTAAGAGAGAATCCACCTGCTGTTAATGATGATGATGGGAAGTATATGCTTTCAGATACACAGACATTATTTACGATGATTCATCAACAATTAGATCGTACTGCTGATACTAATCAAGCACGTATTCTTACAAGAGCTGTTGATTCTACAGCTTCAGCGTTAATTGATTTACAAAGAAAATGGCAAAGTTTTGTTGATACAGAGACAGAAAAATATATACAAGAATGTCTTTTTAATGAACAAGAAGTTGAGAATACATTACCGCCAGGGTTGAATGAGTATATAGCAGCAGTTGCTAATGATCAGATTAGATGTGCAAGTTATACAGAAGCAATTATGGCTAGACATAGTCCATTAGTTTCTAGAAAATATAGGCCTCAAATAGTTGCAGCACTTGAAGGTGTAATTGATGGTAATGCTAGTCTTGCTAATAATTGTCTTTCAGATATGACTACTGTGATTTTAACTGACTGTCATCCACATTTTGAAAAGATATTTTCTAAGTCATGGAATTCAGATACACAAAGTAGTAATGTTAGGACTATTGCATTAACATTAAAGGATTTTACAGAAGATTTACCTGATTTATTAAGGGATGAACTACAAGAGTTGTTTATTGATGATGTCATTGAGAATACATTAGCTATGTATCTTGGACAATTCTTTAGGAATGAGCCTAAAGTTGTTATGAAGAAAGAGAAATGTATTGAAAGGATTAGACAAGATGCATCAGTGTTGTATGAAGCATTTGCCAGCATTGCACCATCTAGTTATGTTCGACGACTATTTCAAGCGGTTGAACATACGCTTGGACTTCTTGCCGTTGATATAGATGATTCGTCGGCATTAGTTGCGGCATATACGGCTATGTTGAATGATTTTCCAGATGTTAGTATGAGCTATGTTGAGAATGTTTTGAAAGCAAGGGATGACATTGACTCTAAGACATTTAAATCTGGATTATCTATTTTGTCAGAAGCAGCACCAGTTATGCCACCTACGATTACACATCCTACAGTTCTTTCAAAATTGAGAGTTTCAGGCAAAGCACCAATGTCTAAGCATCGTTGATGTGTATGACAGGGTAACAGAAAGTGAAGAACTTTCACAAGCTACTTGGATGAAAATTGTGATATCTTATACAATTCATAAGTTTTACAATATTAAATTGTGATTAAAGTTTGATTGATAAAATGGCTGCAGCAACTAACGGTAAGTGGAATTGAAGGGTCCAAATGGATGATGACTAACAAGTACAGACAAGTCTATTAAGACAGCGGAGAACCAAAAGAAACATGATGCAGCTGGTAAAGCCAGTGAAAGAGCATTAAAAAGAGTTAAAGAGCTTATTGTTGCAGATGCTAAAGTTATGGATATTTGTGTTAAAGGAGATGCTATTATTCTTGAAGAAGTTGGGAAAGAAGTTGAAGCAGGTAGTAAAATTCCACATGGAATTTCTTTTCCTACAGTTGTATCACCTGGTATTTATGTTACACATATCAGTCCAATTGCAAGTGAGAGTAATGCCGATTTGACTATTAAGTCAGGTGAAGTTGTACGTGTATCATTAGGAGCACATGTAGATGGGTTTGGAGCAGTACTTGCAGATACAGTTGTTGTTGGAGAGAAAGATATTGACGGACGTAAAGGAGATGTAATTTTAGCGGGATGGAATGCATTAAATGCAGCAACTGAGACCTTAAAAGTTGGTAATAAGAACTGGGATGTTACAAGTGTTGTAGATAAAGTAGCAAAAGAGTTTGGATGTACACCACTTGAAGGTATGCTTTCTCATCAACAGAGTCATGAAGTTCTTGATGGTAGCAAGAAGATTATTATTAATCCTACTGATGGACAACGTAATGGAATTGAGAGTGTTAAATTTGAAGCCGGAGATGTTTGGGGGCTTGATATTTTGATTAGTACAGGTAATGGAAAGACCAGAACATCTGATGTACGTACTACAGTTTATAAGAGGACTGATTCAGTGTACCAATTGAAATTGATGACATCACGTAGGGCATATTCTGAGATTAAAAAGAAATTTTCATTATTTCCTTTTGTTACACGTGGACTTGATGATGCTAAGAAGGTAAGAGTTGGATTACAAGAATGTCAACAGCATGGATTACTTGTACCTTATGAGGTTTATGAGGAGAAACCAGGTGAGACCGTGGCACATTTTTTTGGAACAGTGCGTATTACAGAGGATGGACCTGTTAGAATTGCTTATCCTGAGAAGCCTGAGGGGGTTAAGAGTGATAAAAGTGTTGTTGATAAGGAGTTGAGTGAGTTACTTGCTAAGGTTTTGTAAGCGTCTCAATGTCACTTCTTGATGCTGTGATACAAGTGACATTCACGATCACTTTTCAGAATACTTCGCATCTCAATATCACTTCATGAATCTGAGATATTCACATTTTGCACATAAAAGGGTTCAAAAATAACACCTTTTCTTTATTTAATTACTTTTGATTAAAAAAGGGCGTAATTTTTATACGTTTTTTTTTGCATACTTTTTTTCTTTTCCTTTGTTATTAAAAAAAGCCTACACAGGTTACCTTTTTTTTTCTTTCCCTTTTTTTCCACCCAACCACCTTCACCAAAAATCAATAAACCATTCACAGTTCACCTAATTTTTCTAATATTAACTTGTATTTTGCGGGAAAAATAGGCTTAATTGAAAGAAAAAGCTAAATATAAGGGGAAGCCGTGAAAGTTTAAGGGAAGAAAATTTTCTAGTTTCTAGTTTCTTTGCATTAAACGCGTTGTTTGGCTTGTAGAGTATTGAATTTAAGGAACGCGTCTTAATCTTTTTTTTTTGTAAAACCCCCCAACTTGATGACGTCGAATGGTCATCAAACGTCTCCTTTTAGACCAACTCGTGTTGTTTTAACAGTGAATGACCCAAACAAAGAGAAAGACAATACGCGTCATGCCTTAAGAAGTTCATCAGATAAGAATGTTTCTGCATTGTCTAGTTCATGGAGAGAACCTGAACCTGGAAATTCTACTGCAGGAGTAAATGGTGTACCATTTGGAGTACCGCCATTACTTAAACAGTTAAATTTAAAATGGAGTAAAGGCACAAAGAAATCAAGTGGCAATTCAGACGAAAATACACGTGTTAGGAAATCAAAGGTACTTATTTCTTCAGATGATGATTCTTCCTCTTCACATTTATACGCTTTATCTACGGAACCTCCTACTACACCTCTTAATAATCCTAGTTCAAGTGAACAAGATAGTCCTGTTTCTGTTTCATTATCTGATGATGAACCAGAATTTGTTCCTAGAAAACGTACATTAAGAGACCATTTTCATGATTCTACACAACACCATCAAAAAGATGTACGTTCAAAATATCAAGAGTCTTTTAATGAACCACAATCTTATCCTCAAAGTTCAGAACGTCATTCAATTATTAGAATACCAAATGTATTAAAGGAACATTTGCCTTCATCTCCTCCTCCTTCTTCTCAAAGACATTCAACTACACCAGAAAGACCACAAAGAAGTTCTTCAAATAGAATTAAGAAATCACCTTCAAAAAGAGAAAGACGTCTTATGGAATTATCTTTTGGTCAAGATTCTGCTATACATCGTTTTGCAACGGAAAATGTTTCGGAAAATGGTGATACCTCTACAAACTCAAATGACGATTTTTGTTTTTCTTGTAAACAACCTGGAACTTTTCTTTGTTGTGATAATTGTCCTCGTTCATTCCATTTTTCGTGCCTTGATCCTCCTCTTGATGCTGATAATTTACCTGATGAAGATACTTGGTTTTGTAAAGAATGTCTTGCAAAAAAATACCCTCCTCCAAATTCTACTGGTCTTTTTGCTCTACTTCTTGATAAAATGAATAGAACAAACCCTCTTACTTTTGCACTTCCTGAATATATACGTAATCGTTATAAAGGTGTTGCTACTGCTTCAGATGGTTCTTATACTGAATCAAAGGAACATACAAAGAATGACAGAATGTTTGATAAATATGGATTTCCTGAAGAACTTGAAACTAACAAGTTACATGACAAAAACGGTAATCCTATATTTTGTTATAAATGTGGATTATCTGCCTTAAATACACAAATAATTTCATGTGATTATTGTTCTTTAAATTGGCATTTGGATTGTCTTGATCCACCTATGGCTTCTATAATTCATACTCAAAAGAAATGGATGTGTCCGGCTCATGCTCAACATGTTGCTCCAAAGATAAGAATAGCAAAGAAATCAAAAATACTAGATATACCAGTTTCAAGAGGTATAAAGAATAATGGACAAATTGAAATTGTTTCATCTGATGAAGAAGATGAAGAGGAAGAGGAAACTATATCGACTGATGATGTCATATATCGTCTACCTGAAAGATCAATTAAACTTGATTTCATAGAACGTGCAAAATTGGACAAATATTATAAGTTACTTGCAAAGAAGAATAATTCATCTACTGCTTCATTATCTACATTGGATGCATTACTTCCTAATACAATTCGTGAAAGAGAAGCAATTACAGGATTAGCTTACCTTCAAGCATCAGAATCACAATTGTATAGGCATCATTTAAACATAATGGAATTAGCTAATGCTATAGATTATGTTGAAGAATCTACTTCTATTGAAAAAGCTATAGAGGAGGATAAGATCTTAGATAACGAAATACCTAAATTTGATGATCTTACAGAGTCTGAAAAGAGAGAACTACTTGCTCTTCAAAGGATAATACGGTTAAAAGGTAGAGACTCTGTTATTCAATTTTTAACAACGTAACATTGTTACTCTTCATCTGATCCTATTTCAGCATATTTAACCGCATGTGAAGTCCTTGCACTTTTACGTGTTGGTACATTCAATGACTTGTTCTCCTTTCCACTAGGACGTTTCCTTATACTTTCTCCATTAATTTGTTTCCAGACTCTTTCTATTATTTCTATACTTGGTAACTCATATGAGATATCCAGTAATTCACATTTACTTATACCTTCTATCTTTAATGCAGTATCAACAGGCAATATAGACAATTTTCTCTTTGCTGCATAGAATTCTAATGCTTGATCTGATATTTTGGCTGTATACCATAACTCAGCAACTAACTCATTCTCAATAGAGTAGCCTGAAAGAATCTCATCAAGGCATTTTTTGAACAATGAAACATTCGTTTTATTACCAATTATTAAAAGGAATGAATAGATATAAGAAAGTATTGATTCTGTTCTATTCATTGTTTCTGTCTTGTTATGCTTTGTAAGGTATATAATAAGTCTTGGAAATACATTCTCAAAGTCAAAACGATGAAGTTGATGTACTTTCTTATAACTATTAGCAATCAATTTTGTCCTTATTGCAAGTATTTCAGCATCTGTTTCTTTTGGTGATAGAAATAGAAGTATCAAATTTCTTGGTGAAAGTTTGCCATTCATGTATAAGGAAATGATTTCTTCATAAAAAGATCTTCGAATACCTTTTACAGGATCTCTTCCGACTATAAAAAGGCCTGTCTTTTCAAGTGCATTGCTTAATTTCTTGACATTAAGCAATTCTAATAGACATAATATTGTTTCCTTGCGTATAATTGCTAAATATTGAGGCAATTCAATCTCAAATATCTTAATATTTGGTAAAAGAAGGTTTCTTAGAAGAGAAGTTGCAGTTTTTGCATTGTTTACTTTTTCTTCATCTATACAATGTTCAAAATAAGATTTCAAACATCTAATACTTCCAATTAGACGAACTACTTCAGAAGGTAAAGATTCAAGAGTGAATTCTTGTATTTCAGTATACCTTTGTGGATGTTTTTCAATACTGAAGGATAATTCATCTTTAAGGATATTCAAGATTACTTCATTTGAAGTATTAAAGTGTTTGAACATTTCAGCAGCAATAAAAGGTTTACGAATTGTCATAGTTGTATCCAATTCATTTTCTAGCCATTCTTTTGATTCATTGGTGTGAACAAATAGACTTATAAGGTATTGCATAAGCCCAAAATTCGTGGTGGTAGATATTTGTTCTTTTAAGAAGTTAACTGATTCAGTAAGTTGTTCTTTTGGCTTGGAATTCTCATATATGAAATATAGAAGTTGTAACATCTTCACATTTTGTTCTTGAATTGAACTCTCTATTACTGGTATGAAACCATGAAGTGAATCAGGAGAAAGTTTTGATAAAGAGAATAACAGTTTCCATGAGACGTTATAGTAAGTATCATTATTGTCTGAAGCAGAAGAAAGGAGTTGACTGATAGTTGATTTGTTGAACAATAAGGCGTAAGATTTAAGAGCTGATTGTTTTTGTTCTTTGTCTAGTTGTGAGAATGTTTCCCATACATCTTTTAATGACTTAGATGCATCTGTATTATTAGCATTCCTTACTATAGCTATTCTTTCAAAAATAGTATACTCCTCTTCACTCAATGATGTTACTATATCACATAAATGAGCAGTAAAAGATAATACAGAATCTGAATATACAAATACCTTTGTATATAGCACTTCATCATAACAAGCTATAGCCTTTTCAGAAGTAACAGTTCCATACAAGAAGAAAAGAATAGAAGGGAACTTTAAAATACATTTAAAAGTATCCTTCTTTGGTATCAATTTTTGATATGAATTAGCTATGGTCGGTACTGCTATAATAGAAACATCAATTGACTTGTCTTTACATCTATCAAGAAGTATATCCAACAAATCAGACTCTTTTGAACATTTGTTAAGAAATTCAACTAAATCAGACACGCCTAATAGAGCAGTACAGGTGTTAAGACGTACAGAAACATCTGCATCTAACAAAAGAAGTGAAAGAGCTTCTGTATAGTCATTATAGGTAAAGTTTGGAGACCTTTCGATTAAAGAGACCAATTTCTTAGCAAAATTTCTCCTTATTGACGTATCAGAATGATAACTTAATGAAAGAAAGGCATTATAACAAGCAGAATGTGTTATAGAGAAATTTGAGTTAACTGTAGGCAAAACTAATATCTCTAAAACAGTGTCAATAGCTAATTGTATATTCTTTGTATTTGAACCAAGCAGCTCTTGCTCTAAAATTGATACAAATGGACTAACAAGTAAAGGAGAAGCTGACCAAAGACAAGGTAAAAATTTATGAGTATCTTCCACATCTTCAAAGGAGATATCATCACGTTTTGAAAGATCAATACGTTGTCCAATAAACGTAGTTACAAACCGTGATAAAGTATCTGAACAAGCTTTAAATATAGCACTATAAAGACCTGTTTTCGGGTACTCTATGTATAATTTAGCAAGCAATAATTCTAAGGAATCAGTAGAAATTGAAGGACTTTCAAGAATCAAGGCAATAAGTATACTTTTAATGTAACTAACTGCAACTTTGTTAGAGCTTAACTTATCTCCACATTTAAAAAACGTCTTAAGCGTACTATAAAACATCTTCGGGTAGCTTTGTAAATCAGATATAAGTAGAAAAGCTTGTGAAGTAGATAAAATCTGTAAAAACTTCATAAACGAATCAGATCCACTACAACTATCAATTATCTTTAGAAACATATCAAATAAGGTTTGTAATTGATTTCTTGTATAAGGAGCATTTGGTGCACATAAATGTAAAATATTTGTAATAGCTAAAGCTCTTAAAATATCAATAGAATCTTTCGAAGATTTTGATGATTTCGAAGACTTCGAAGACCTCGGAATAAGAGATTTAGCAAGATCTGTCAAAAGTGGTCTATCAAAAGAGCTTTGCTCTAATGATTCAAGGTACTTCACTGTCAAAAAAAGATCTTCTTCATTATATGTCTTATTTAATACGTTATCTAGGTATACTTGAGAAGGCATTGTATATATAGAACAAGACGCGTTGGTTCACGCGTTTGGTGATTACATAGTATATGTCAGGGTAAATAAATTGATTACAAATTGACCACTATCAGCTGCAACTTACTTCTCTATACTTAACTTACATTTACACACATTCATACATTATACGCTTGTACGTGTATTAATCCAGCTACGCAGACATTCTCGTTTACATAGGTGACACAGACATTCACGCCTACTTAGACGACGCAGCTTGTTGCACCTTTACCGGCTGCGACTCTCACATGCTACTCTGCTACTCTGCTACTCTGCGAACTACAACTCTACAGCGTAAGCGATCATTTATATTGCTTACTCGCAATTTACTCTATATATAACCTCTCTGTTAATTTACCTTAATATTTTTATTACTATTTTTATACGATACAGAATACGTATACTGTACGGCTGGCTTACGAAATATTTTACCCGGCTATTTTGATTATTTTCTTCTATGAATAGTCCCTCCCTTCCTTTTCTGTACAACTGTTGCAATAGAAAAAGCCATTTTCATTCAACGACTCTTTTCAGGTAAAAGAAGACCTTTTTATTGCATAAATTTGTTCATTTGTCATTAAAATAAACCCTACGGGTTTGCCCTACTTGTTTATTCAAGAAGTGAACCAAATCTCGTTGATCTACAAGCTTAAAAAGTAGAAGCAGATCATTCTTAAAAAAATAGAAAGAAGTCTCTTTTTCTGCCAAGTAAAAAGAGAAAAAAATTGTTGATTTTGTTGATTGAGCGGCTTTAATACGCGTTTTTGCGTATTTTTAAAACTCCAAAATATATGGGAAATTCAAATACTAAACAACGCCGCGCAGCTGCGAGAAATAATCAAGGCGGCAATAATGGTGGTGTAGCTTCTAGAGGTAACACATCTAACGCTGCAGCTCAAGCTAATGCAAGAGTTATAAGTGCACAACAAGCAGCACGTGAAGCAGCTACAAGTAGAATGCGTGCTACTTTAGAACAATGGGGTCATAACGGTGAATGGTCTTCTGCAAGTATCGATACCAATATTCCAAGAAGAAATAGTAGACAAACATCAATGGGTAGATCGCCATTTGAATTATATGAACCTACTTCTTCCAATCCTTCTGCTCCTCCTGTAAGTGTTCATATTTCTCCGTATGAGAAAGTTGATGGTGGCTATTTGGTAGTTCAAGGTGTATATACAGGAACTCAAGATTTCAACAAAGTAATAGTATTTCAATTACAAGTTGAAAGACGTCTGGCTCCCTTTTTTAAACCTTTACAGGACTATGATCCTACTTGGTCTGATGCTGAACTTTTAAAGGCAATTGACCCTCCTTCACCGCCTAATTCTCAGCCTTCAAGAAGCGACTCGGCAGTACCACCAGAAGAGGTTGCTCCAGAAAAGCAAGAAGAAACTGCACCTGAATATGTAGACTCTTGTGATTCTAATGCAGATTCAAATCCAAGTGTTGCTACACCAACCGCATCCTCTTCTTCACGTTTTACTGACGATCAATTAGAATTGATTAGACTCTACCGTGATTGTGCTGAGTGTCCTATTTGCTTTTTAATGTATCCGTCCTATTTGAACTTTACACGTTGTTGTGACCAGCCTATCTGCTCTGAGTGCTTTGTTCAAATGAAAAGACCTGAACCTCATAAACCTATACCTCAACATGATGCTCCTCGTGTTGCATTGCCTCCAGAACAAGTCACTTCTACTTCCCATATAACTGGAATTCCTGAAGATGAAGAGCTTATTTCTGAACCTACTTGTTGTCCCTTTTGCGCGGAACCTAATTTTGGTGTAGTTTATATGCCTCCTCCTGTACAATCAGGTATAAGGCCTTTAGGTAGACTTGGCGTTGAAGGCATATCATCAGTTTTAAGTGGTACAGCTATTCAATCAGTTTCATCGTCAGTTTCTAGATCCGCTAGGTCTCAAAGTGCTGAAAATGGTACACCTTCATCATCGTTACAGCCTGGATCTTTTGCTGAACGTAGAAGAAGAAGACATTCGCTACCGCCATTAGCACCTGAAGTTGTTACAACAGATATCATTCGTCCAGATTGGGCAGCAAAGCTTGCAGCACATCGTGCTAAAGCAGTAAGAAGAGCTGCAGCTGCAACAGCGATTCATCAAGCTGTATTTGTTGCATCAAGTGAATCTCCTCATAGCCATACATCAGCAACGGTTGCTGCTATGGGAGCTAGTCCTTCAAGGCATAGGAATTCACAAGGTCGTCGATCCTCTAGAGAAGCAAGAAGAGCTTCAAGAAGAGCTCAAGATTTAGAAGAGGTGATGGTAATGGAAGCAATACGTATATCGTTACTTGAAGAAGAGGAAAGACGGTTACGAGAGTTAGAGAAGGAACGTGCTAATGCTCGTGAAGTTGAAGAGCAAGGTGCGCAACTTACTATACCACAGCAAGACGTACAGGGTATACAGCACATACAGCAAAGACAAGACGCACTGACACAAAACATACAGCATATACATACACCACAAACAACAGATGAAGAGTCTAATGAAATAGAAGAATCTACTGATACACCTGACGTCTTTGCCATACATGATCTTATAGCATCGCTACCCTCACCCCCTCAAGACATCGAAGAATCGCCTGAAATTGATCCTTTGGCACATGCTCCTGAACCTTCTTAAACAGCTATTACTTCACATAAAACCAATTGAAGGTTTTAAAGCTAACCGGCTACATATATCAATGACAATTTATGCCAATGCAAATGTTTGTGCGGCTCATACAGTTCACGTCAAAAATCTACGCGATCGTTTCGCCTCCCAAACGTCATATATAAACACACCCAACCTTCCTTGTTTCACTCTTCCTTATTATTATTGTATTTAATATTTGATTTCTCTTTACACAGCAAAATTGAATGAATTTGTTTATATTTGATTTGCTGTATAATTTACCCTTCCCTTTAACGTGAACCCTTTTCCTTTCGTATTTGTTGTTTTTTGCTAGCTGGTTCTGTGCGAAATATAAGGAAGAGGGACATAGAATACCTCCTCATTTTCCCTTTTTGACCGATTTGCCACTATGATCTATCGTTTGTTTACACTTCTGAGTGTTTCTGTAGCACTAACTATTGATCAAAGCAACCTTGGATTTGATTCATTAGAATTAGCTGATTTCAGATTGGCTCATATCGTAGATCGAGGTATTGGCTCTGATAAAAATACAGGCAGATTTCTTATAAAGAATGTAGAAGAAAACGATGTTCTTGAATTACATTCACAATCATATGATAGCTCACCTGTTGTTGCAAAGGTTGATCCTTATGGTAACATTATTCAACTACTAAAGGAAGAATCTAATCCTTATAAGATACCTCATATTTTGAAATCGAAACCTTTTGAAGCTGCTGTATATAAATATCCAGGTACACCGTTTCCTAAAGAGCAATGGAAGTATCCATCTTTAGATCATCTATGGAATTCTCAAGAAATATTGGTGCCTGATGTAACTGATCGAGATACAATTCTTGCACTTGCTATTATGTCTAATAATGCGTATTCTGAAAATAGTGAAAGTGACGATTGGATAGAAATAAATAAGAATTGGACTGATAAATCAGGATTTGGTTGGAATTCTTCAGGTGTAAGAGGACATGTTTTTATTGATTCAACTAAATCAATTGCTGTTATCTCATTTAAAGGTACAAGTGCTGCTATTTTTGATTCTGGTGGAGATACAACTGCTCGTGATAAACTTAATGATAATATGATGTTTTCTTGCTGTTGTGCTCGTGTATCTTATTTATGGACTCCTGTTTGTGATTGTTATGAATCCTCATATAAATGTCAAGAGATATGTTTAGAACGTCAACTTGCAAAGCCTAATATGTATTATCGTTCTATACTTGAAATTTATGATCATATGAAATCACTTTATCCTGATGTTCAATTCTGGGTTACTGGTCATTCTTTAGGTGGTTCTTTAGCTGCTTTACTTGGACGAACTTATGGTTTACCTGTTGTTGCATTTGAAGCACCTCCTGAACAATTACCTGCACAGCGATTACATCTGCCATTACCTCCTGGTCTGCCAATATCTATGACACCAATTTGGCATTTTGGCCATACTGGTGATCCTATATACATGGGTACATGTAGTGGTGCTGGCTCTACATGTTGGATCGGAGGTTATGCAATGGAAAGTGTATGTCATACTGGACATACTTGTATATATGATGTCGTTCAAGATAGAGGGTGGCGTGTGTCTTTAGTGAATCATAGAATTAAGACTGTTATAAATGATGTTATTTTGGGATATAATGAAACAGCTGTTTGTTCACCTGCATTACCTTGTGTTGATTGTTATAATTGGGATTTTAATGATGATGGGCATACAACTTCGTCCTCTACCACATCTACATCTACATCTACATCTACATCAACGTCAACCGTCACATCCACTCTTATAGTGACATCTACTTCCTCTTCTTTACCTAGCTCTAGCTGCATCGCCGAAACTACTTGTGAACGCCAATGCAAAAAACGAACTTGGTATGGAAGATGTATAGAATGGGAATATCTTTAATCGCTAATGACAAAGTAATGATTAATGTATTGCTTAATGACTATCTGTTGTCTCCTTTATACTAACAGGATCAGTATATGAAGAAGTGTTTATGGCATTCAAAGTCTTTCTGAGAACACTGCTAGAGACACTTTTAGGAGAATGCTGAAAGAGTGCCATTATTACAGCAAAAGAAAGACTGAATAAGAAGACATCTCCATTTCTCATTGGTTTTACAGCTTTATATTTAACAAGCTGTCTCCAATATGAATAAATTGCAGATCTGAGAGTATACATATATATACCTCTATTTAATTTTGAATCATCCAAGAAACTAGCAAGACCTGCAATAAAGCCAATGATTCTAAATCTGTATAGAGGCAAAGTTGAGTTAGAAAGGACAAGTTGTGAAAGATCACCACCTGCCCAACAGATTGAAAGGAAAAGAGTGGAGAATAGAGTACTTCTAAAACAATTAAGTGCTAATTTTAATAGATCATTCAAATTAGACCTTTTTGGAGAGCTTTTAAGAAGCCAAAATAAGGTATATGCAGAGAACATAACTCTTGAGGTTTTGGTTAATGTATTCAAAGTATGATCAGCAGCATTACGTAAAGAAGAAGCTTCAAAAGGATGTGCAAGAGCACTGAAAGATCTTGTTATACCAGGATTAGCAAGATTCAATACCATTTTAACCTCTGAAAAGGACGGACTGATCTGTGTCTTATGTGCGGAAAGCATTGGTGATTCAAATGGAGTATACCTTGCACGAGCGATCTGAGCTAGATTTGTTATAACAGTTTGAGAATCGGGCCATTTAGCTCTTCGAGGATAATTCAATGGTCTTTTTGGAATATAACCAGACGAGAATCTAGTCATTAATTTGCTAAATCCAACAGGACAACAATCATTATCGAAATAAAATGTGTATAGAAGTTGTCCTGCGGATGCGGCAAATAGCAGTCTTATATTGAATACACTAGGCACCCAAGTCCAATGACCATGATCCTTTGCACTGTTTACTAAAACTTCAGCAGCTTTAATAAACATATACAAGCCAATAATTGATCTACGATGATCTATTGGATGAAGTAATAAAGACCAACCAGCGATAAATGCTGCAATAGCAGAAATGACAGGCTTTGATCTTAAAAGACCAAAATGACGATGTAATTTTCGACGTAAATGTCTAAGCTTTTTACTTGAATGCAAAATAGGCTGTTGTATCTTATTCCATGCAAATTCTTCAGTAATTATTACTGCTTGATAGATCGCTACAAAAAGTACTGTTGATGCAGCTGACAATGCATTCCTTGAACTGAACAGAAGCTTCAAAATAGACACCTTTTTCGTGGATCTATCAATTGCTCTTCTAGCTCTTAATGCTGTAAATATATCTATTAATGTTAATGCAATATAACCGCTTGACCATGTTCTTTCTGCTAGACGTATATTTGTAGTAAGTGGGGTATCTAAAAGGTGGGATTTTTCCACATTTTTAAGATATTTTGTATGTAATTTTTCATACTCTGAAGGACTTAAAAGAAATAGAATAAGTTTATCTTTAAAATCAGTCATTTTTAATGCAATTTTTGCTCTAAAAATGTACACCTAATTTGTATGGTGATAGTTGTGAATGGTGAATGCGAAAAGTGGTGAAGGTGAATGCCTAGGTTCACTCAGCCGTACTTGATGCAGCTTCTACACACCAACAAACCCAACAATCGTCAAGCACTATTTGATCCAATATCACTAAATCATACCAAATTTTGTATGAAAATATACTCAATTATGATCTATTGAATGAGACGATTTTGAAGGGAGAATTATGTTTTATTTGACTTTATTTTTACCCTGAAATCAAACTTACCTTGGTCAAACCGATTCTCTTGATCGCCACCTAATTGCAACCGTATACGTGCTAAAACTAGTATATACCACCTTATTTTAACGAGCGTTTAGTGCCTATTTGACGAATGCGTATCTACTACTTGACTAACTGTAACAGAATTAGCGAGTACCTCATTGTTTAGCTAGTGCTTTGAGTGTCTAGCCCTTCAACAAGTCTATCTACGTCATATCAGCAAGAATGCACTATATTATATCTCGCATAAACAATCATAATAACCGGTTACTGTGTTTTAACAAGTATACTCTCTTTACGTTCCTTCTTAGCTATCCATTCCTATAACTGCACAAGCCTACGTTTGATCGCTCGGTCGTTGCCACATAAAATACATTTTAGCTACACCTTTGTCACAAGGCGCGTCTAAACGCGTCCTTGTTAATTTCGATTTCTTCTTTTTCCTTTATCCTTATTTAAAATGAGAACTTCAAGATCTCAAAAGCAAAACGAAAAAGCAAGTTCTTCGCTTGCCCAATTACGCGCTTTAAGAGAATCTGGAAAAACTAGAGCTTCTACTTATTCTGCTGATTATGATGATGTGTATGATGAAGTAGATGAACAAGAATTTAAATACCATACAAAGGAAAGACTACAAAATGATGATTTTGTAATTGATGATGATGGTGAAGGTTACGTCGATCAAGGTAATTATGAATGGGACCAACCTGAATATAATTCTGATGATGATCGCCATTATTCAAAATCTAGAATGTCTAAGAAAGATCGAATTGATGAAATGAAAGCAACTTCATCAAAAGTTAATGCTTTAACTTTTTTTTTAAACAAGAATTCGTCAAATAAGAAGAAACCTGTTTCTCTTCAAAAGGAGAATGTCGATTTCGTTGATGACATTCTTGAAAGTTTACCTTCTAAGACTTCTACTTCTAAACTTTCTGCTTCTAAACCTGCTGAATCTAAACCTATCGCTACTCAAGCGTTTGATGTTGATGATATTCTTGCTAATTTGGATGTACCAACTATTAAACGTAAAAGAACTGCTTTTAATTCAGTTTCTACTGATCAACAAGATGAAGATCTTTCAGTTTTACCTGCTCAACGCGTAAAACGTCGAATTGTTTTACAAGACAACCCTTCTCCTACAATTGAACCTGAACAATCACCTGAAGTTGCTAATAATGATTATAGTGATCTTTCTGATTTATCTGATGAGGAGATTGTTATTAAACGTATTACAGGTGTTAAAGAATCTACTGTAGCTAAACCTGTTATCTCTAAACCTGTTGTAGCTAAACCTGCTTTGAATTCTGCTGCAAATTCTGTCTCTAAGCCTGCAGTTGCTTCTTCTGTTGCTAAAATTGTTCCTGAAGACTATACAACTAATAACTCTGCTCAATTCTTCTGGATGGACTATCAAGAAACGCCAACAGGCTTGTATTTATTTGGTAAAGCTAGAAATCCAACTACAAATGAATTTTGCAGTACTACTGTTCGTGTCACCGAAGTAGAAAGATGTCTTTACTTCTATCCGCGTAAACAAATTGATGATGGTACTCCTGTTACGCTTACAATGTTAAGACAAGAAGTTACTGAGATCTTTCAAAAAAGGAAAATTCTACAGTTTTGGTCTAAAGAAGTATCAAGAAAGTATGCATTTGAACTTGAAGATATTCCTAAAGAAGCTGAATACTTAGAAGTTAGATACCTTTATTCTGATAACGAATTACCTTCTGATTTTTGTGGTAAAACCTTTTCTAAAGTATTTGGTACTAAGACATCACTTTTTGAGCAGTTTGTGTTAGATAAAGACATTATGGGACCTTGTTGGTTGAATTTAAAGAGTCCTGATTTCTTTGGAATTAGAAATGCTTCTTGGTCTAAGCTTGAAATCAGCACAAGACTTAGAGACGTTAAATTGGAAACCTCTCTAAGTTCTGATGTTATACCTCCTCTAAATCTTATGTCTCTTACCTTAAGAACTACTTTTGATATGTCTAGCAATGAAAGACATATAGTTTCAATTTCTGCTAGAATCTTTCCATTACTTAAGAATGATACTGCTTCTTCTGCTAATGAAATAGAGTCTACATGTATTCACATGATCCGTCCATTGAATGATTATTTTCCTGCTGGATTTAAGAAGCATGCAGGATTTTCTTCTGATAAGATTAATTGCTTTGATTCTGAGAGTGCACTATTAAGCTTTTTTGCACAAATCTTTGTTACTCATGATGTTGATATTTTATCAGGATATAATCTTGAAAAAGGAGATTTAAGTCTTATACTTTCACGTATGTCACGTTTAGGAGTGAAAGGAGTATCACGTTTAGGAAGGCTCCGTGATTCTATGCTTAAAAAAGGCAGGAGTGGTGTTTCTATATTTGATGTACGTCGAATTGCATCTGGTAGATTACTTTGTGATTTAAAGAATGATCTTGGTATGTCATTAATGCCACGTTGTACATCATGGGAGTTTACAGAGATGTGTTCAGTAGAATTACAAATTGAACGACCTGGAGCAGAATCTGATATTAGGAATGAGAAGAATGTAGATACAATTGAAGGTCTTTTAGAAATTGTTCAAAGAAGTGGTGATGATACTTTATATATTGCATCACTTGTACTTAAGACGAAGATTATTACACTTTCAAAGGAACTTACAGCACTTGCAGGAAATTCCTGGGCACGTACACTTACAGGTACTAGAGCAGAAAGAAATGAGTATATTTTGCTTCATGAGTTTACTAAGAATGGATATATTGTACCAGACAAAGTGAATCCTTATACGAACATTAAAGAAGATGAAGAAGGAAGTTCTAAGAAGGATTCATATGCAGGAGGTTTAGTTTTTGAACCTGAGCGAGGACTTTATAATAGTTTTGTGCTTGTTATGGATTTCAATTCACTTTATCCTAGTATTATTCGAGAGTTTAATATTTGTTTTACTACTGTTGATTGGGCTAAGCATAGACAAGCTTCTAATATTGATGAGTTGGAGTATCCTAGTTCTGAAGTGAAACAAGGTATTTTTCCACAGTTGATTTCTAATTTGGTTGGTAAACGTCGAGAAGTTAAGAAACTTCTTGCAGATAATTCTAAAGGTACTAAGACTGAAAGAGAGCAATGGGATGTTAGACAGCAAGCTTTGAAGTTGACAGCCAATTCTATGTATGGTTGTTTAGGATATACGAAGTCAAGATTTTATGCTAAACCACTTGCAATGATGATTACATATAGAGGACGAGATATTTTGAGAAGAACTAAAGAGATGGCCGAACAATCTAAGTTACAAGTTATTTATGGAGATACTGATTCAGTTATGATTCATACCAGAGTGAATGAGTTCCAAGAAGCTTTAAAGATGGGGAATGAATTCAAAGGTGGAATTAACAAGCAGTATAAGTACTTAGAAATTGATATTGATTATGTTTTTAAGCGACTTCTTTTACATGCCAAGAAGAAATATGCAGCGGTTAAAGTTAGCGAAGTAGGAGGGAAACTTGTTGAACGTATGGAAGTGAAAGGACTTGATATGAGACGTCGAGAGTATTGCCAATGGTCTAAGAATGCATCGCAATATTGTTTAGAGCAAATATTAGGAGATGAAGAGACAGAAGTAGCGGTTGCTAATATATATAATTATCTTGGAAAGATTGCAGGAGATATTAGATCTGAAGAAGTGAATTTAGAAGAACTTTTGATTCATACAAGGATTAGTAAAGATCCTAATGATTATGGAAAAGAAGGTAAGAATATGCCGGCAGTTCAAGTTGCGTTAAGACTTCGAAGTAATGGAGAACCAGTTAGTGCTGGAGATATTATGGCCTATATTATTACAGAAGCTAAAGTTGAGAAATCGGGTACAGCTGAGAATGCTTATACTATTGGAGAGATGTTAGCAGATAAGTGTCTTAAAGCTAGTGTTTTATATTATCTTGAGAAGCAAATTGTTCCAGTTATTGAGAGATTATGTGCACCAATTGAAGGTATTGATAGAATCAAAATAGCAGAAAGTTTAGATTTGGATGTTCAAAAGTACAAGCAATCATTAGCACATCTTAATAAAAAGTATGGAGAAGAAGTTAAAGATATCGGAAGACTTGAGAGTACTATTAGTGATATTGAGAGGTTTGCAGAGTGTGAAGATTTCTATATTCGATGTGAAAGATGCGATAGTTTATCTTTGTACAGAGGACTTTGTCTTGAAGATAAAGAAGTGAATGAAGGAGATAAGAAAGCGATATTTAACAGTGCTAGTGGACTTCAATGCTGGTCATGTAAAGGAGATATTAATGGAGTTAGACTTGGATGTCAAGCGAGTATATTTGCAAGAAGAAAGATTCGAGAGTATTACAAGAATGAAGTTAAATGTGAAGAGAGTTCATGTGAGAGAATCAGTCGAAGTATTTCTGTGTTTGGTAGAAGGTGTGGAGGAGAAGATGGACTTTATAGGAGTTCATGTATTGGAAAGCCATATGAGGTGTATGATGATAAGAAGTTATATACGGAGTTAGTATATTTGTCTAGTTTGTTTGATGTTGATAGGATGGTTAAGAGATTAGAAGGAGAGGAAAAGGTGATGGCTGAGAAGAACAGGTTATATTTTGAAGGGGCTAGGCAAGCTGTTGAAGTGTATTTGAATGATTGTGGTAGGAGGTTTGTGAGTATGGGTAGTATATTTGGAGCATAAAGCGAACGAACTTGAACGCGAACGAAGTGAGCGTGATGTGAGCGCTACACGCAAGAGCCGCTATATACAACGTGAACCGCTACTACTGAATCACATTATCTTAAAGTAAGCGCTAATTGTATTATTACTATTAAAAATAAGCCAAGTAAAACACGTAGAAGCGCTTAAGCCTTGAAGTATAGTAACTAAGAAAATATGGAAATCGAAGAAAATGTATCCCATATCTACATAATCGCTTATATAAGCAAACAGTTGAAACATGAACCTAACAAGAATGCCTGGAGCAATAAACGTTTAATAATATGATATTTCTTTTTATAACCTTGACTAGTTGAACTGTAAACTGGTGCAAAATAGGTTTCAGGTACATTAAAGGACGTTTATATGTGATGAAGCAATATATGGCATGCGATCTGATTATGTCAATTTATGAAGTAATTAAGAGTATGGGATATATGAAGTCAATTGATGAAGTAATGTATGAATGAATGAAATGGTGATGGATTAGTAGAATATGTGGGCATCACATGGATCGATAGAAGCTGCACTAAGCGCCGATTAAGCACTATAGCTTAGATAATGAAAGATAAAGATTGCATGACATATAACAGTTTAGCAATACACTCTGATAAGATATTTCAAGAAAGTTAATAATGGCTATTAATGGGTTCAGGAGGATTCTTACAAGAATCGGCTAGAGAAGCGGTATCATGAAAGGTGAAATGGTAAAACGAACATCGTTCGATTTTTAACTGATATTTACCTAAAGAAGCAATATAAACGAGCCTAATTTCTCAAGTTAGTTGGTTATGGTGAATTACGGTATTTTTAATTAAACGACCAATGTATGGCGAAAAATCGATCGAAGTAGATCGGTATAAGAACTCACTAAGCCTACTGGAAAGAAACATCCTGTCATTTCCGGACGATAACGAAGCGGTATAATTAGTATTATTCGTTGAATGTGAGCCTTCGTAATTGTATTTTTAATTTATTTTGTAACCCAAAAATTACCATTATCAGTAAGTAAGCATTTTGAAAGTGGAGTGGCTTAAAAGGTTCTTGGAAGGTGATTCATTGGAAAAAGTGAAAATAATGAGTAAGAATGGAAGAAACATCCGTACAAGATTACTTATTTGAGAAAGAGAAGCAAAAACTCTGAAACCGCTAAGGCGCTTGAAAGAGGAAAAGCGCTTGAAAAAGAAAAAGGCGCCTGCCTATGGACCATTTCTGATGACTCTTTCTCAACTTAAGAAAATTCGAGAATATGTTCTACTTCTTACGTATTCGATATTAAACTTTCAACATGTATCTTAAAAACAATAAAAAAGCATAAAATCATATCTTTAACGAATACAAAAAGCAGAAAAAGCAAGGAAAAGAGTTAGCGGAAAAGTCGGCTGCCATAACTGGATCGATCTCCAACTATGATTTCATCCAATACACTTGCGAAAGGTTACATACAAATACCGTTTCGCAAATATTAATCCAATTAAACCGTTATAACGTATAATTAAAGAATTAAGATTTTTGCAGCAAATTTAAAACCGTTTTTCCTCCTTTTCGCGTAATCCATTTCTTCTTCACATTTTCCGATCTAAATATTAATTCAGCAAATCGTTTTGTTCAATTCACCGGAATTTACTTTCTCGGCTAGATCCTTTCTTTACTTTTAAAGCTTTTTTTGTCCCACCCTTTTCTACCTTCTTTTGTGTCCCCGTTCTTTTACAGTTACTCGTTTAATCATTTCAATTCAACTGACGCCTCAAAATAACAACTTTTTCATTCACTTCACACCTCCTTCGTTCTATCCTTCTAACCCCATAACTCGATCGATCCTAACAGTTCAACGCAGCGCACAGCTACAATAAGCGAACAAACGCAACTCAATAACATATTCACAAAACTTATTCATAATTATATATTCATTCAATCTTGTCGGCTGTTCGGTTTAGTATAACATGAATATCCTTTATTACTCTTTTAGTACTTGTTTCTTTACGCATCGGATCAATCGGTCGAGCTAATTTGAATTAAGAACTTCTAATAATTAAACTCTATAAAATTTCTCTCTCTTCTTATTTCTCTATTTGCTTTACTCCTCCTTATATTCATCATTACATATTTCTATCTCTTCCTACCGTATTTTTTACCCATCAAGTTAACAAACCCCGCTACCAATACAACAATCCCATTTCTTTAAACCTTAATCCCTATCCTACACCATTTCATAATCTTAAAAAGTCTCCACTAGTAGTAATACGTTTATCGTCATTTTTCAACACATATATATACCTCCTTTATACTATTTTCTCTCAATCATTGCTCAACCGTCCTTGTTTTTATTTTATATATAATCCTTCATCGTCTCTTCTTTTTCCTTTCCTTTTAGCGACGCCAGAGTTTATCCTTCTTTACTACTTAAATACTCCGTGTTTTTGCAATACTCCCCGTTTTGTTTTGATAAACTTCATAAACATAAACAATTCGAAGAAACATCTTTTTTGCCTCTTTCTTAACTATTGTTTCTTTCCTTGTTTAATTGTTTATTTTTTATTATTATTTCATCTCTCATTTGCACAAAATTTGGTCCGTATTTTGTTGGTGTTTGTCTTGTTTACCTGTTTTGATTCCCTCCCCTTCTACGTTTTTTATTACTATATTTCCCCCCACAACTTCTTTGTATTTCTATTGTAAAAAAAAAATTCTTTTTTGAGGAAAACGAGTCGATTTTAAAAATAGTAATTTTTTAACTTCATATTTTTCATTTTCTTTCTCTTTCTCTCTTTTATCTTTTTCTTCCGACGTTTCTATATCGCCGCCGCGTTTACCAGAAGAAAGTAAAGAATAACAAAGAGGAAAACCTTATTTTTTAATCTTTTTTTTTTCTCTCTCGTTGATTTCGATATAAAAACAGTTAACAGTAAAGAAAAAAAGGAAGAGTTTAGAAATCTCTAATTTTGTTTTTTTGCTTGTTTTCAAAGTAATTTCATTCTCACATGTCATCGAACATTGAATCTGCTGAATCAAATACTTCGAATCAAACACAACAACAATCTCTACCTCCTCAGCAGCCGATGTCTATTGCATCTTCTACTATGACACTTACCTCCAATATGGATCAAGCAAGTGAAACTCATACCTATCGTCGTCCTTGGACGCATGAAGAAGATCAGTTACTTTTAGAATATATTGAACATAATGGACCTCGTCAATGGGTTAAAGCTGCGCGAATTTTACAAACTCGTACACCTAAACAATGTCGTGAAAGGTACAATCAGAATTTAAAGCCTACTCTTAATAGAACTCCTATCACTAAACAAGAAGGTCAAATGATTGAAGAATTAGTTGCTAAAGTAGGCAGAAGATGGGCTTTGATAGCTCGTCATTTGGGTACTGGAAGATCAGAAAATTCGATCAAATCTTGGTGGAATTCTGGTGTTAACCGCCGCCGTCGTGCTTATCATGAATCAAACACGATTAGTTCTTATACCCCTGGTCAACAACAAGCCTACGATGCTGAGCAGCAATCCCATGGTTCTTCATCTCATCCTCCTCCTACAATGTATCATTCTGATCCCAGGTACTCCTTGCAACTTGTAGCTGGGCATCCTTCTCAACCTCATCAGTACTTGCCTGTAGTACAAAACTCATCTACTGGAAACTCATCCTCTATAAACACTCATCCTACTTCTACTGTTCCTCCTCTTTCAGGATCATCTTCTACTAATGCATCCTCTACTGGATCCACCTCATCTATTTCCAGGTACGATTCATCTATTTCAGCTCCATCATCAGGAGCCAACAACTCATCATCTCAGACAATGCTCTATCCACAGTCTCAGCAAGGATACCATGTACCTCCAGACGGATACCAATGGGCAACAGCTGCTACATATCCTGGAATGTTTCCTACTAGCTACGTCTACGCCAACGGACAGCCAATGCCTCAACCTACAATGCCTGGAGCTATAGTTACTGGGCATCCTAATATGAATGGTATGGTTGTGATGGCTCCTGGACCTAACAGTTATGGAGGACCACCTTACAACAATTATTCTGGAGGGATGATGCCTAGTGCACAACAAGCAGTTGTTGATAATAGAAATGTTGAATCAGGAGTTGGTCCAAAAAACGAGATGGACAAGCCCGCTGATCACGGTAACTTGTCATCTAAAAACGCGTATACTTCAAAGGATGAAGGTCAGTCGGGGGAAGACAGGGAGTCGCAGGTTGAAATGCAGTCGGTGCCTGCGACTCCCGGTTATGCACCGTCTGCTGATAGTTTGTCAACAACTACTCCTGACAGCATAAGTGTTAATGTTAATGATCTACCTGTAATGGCAACACCTCAACCGCCATTTAAAGGATTAGGTCCTACTAAGATCACTCAAACAGAACTTGAAATAACTGTTCCATTACAGGAAATTGGTTCGAAAAGAGGACGCCTTGGTTTACCTAAAGGCGCGAAAATGAACATAAATTCTCTACTTGCAGAGAATTAGATAACGAAGCTCTTTATATGCATCCTCCTATATTCTTTACTTCTCTTTGTTTTCGATTATTATCGATGTGCTTTTACTTTACTTTATGGACATTCAATGGTTATTCATTGAATGTTTTTAAGGACATATTTGCTTGTTTTATTTTTGTACAATTTACTATTTTTTTTATCTCCTTGATGCACCATTTTATTATTAAATCTTTTATTCTTTTTTATATTAATATTCTTCAATTGAAGTTTTTCCGTATCGTAGAATTTAAAATTTCCTAAGATTAACCTTATTTGAATTTTAGTAATATGTAATTGGTTATAAAGTTTAAATTTCATCAAATAATATTAACTTATTTATCATATAAGATGCATTGATAAACTTTATTTACGATCGGTCCTGTATAAAATCTGTAAAAACTTTGTCCTGTTTATTTTGTCCTTCTTCCATGTCTTTATTTATTCAGAACCAACTCAAATATCATCAATAATCAGATCAATGGATATTGTTTACATAATAAGAAATTGAAAGAACATAGAATGACTAATAAAGCAGAAAGGCGTAAGCTACCAAAGCCAAGTTATCCGTAAGTCGGCATTATGTGTAATTATGTGCGTTCTATTACTAACATTATACGTATAGATTCTGGTATGGAGGTAAGTCAATAAGAGTACTCTTTATGGTTTACTTATAAAATACTAACATTTTTAGGCTTTTCAAGTATGGTTGCAGCAACTGTGACTCATCCATTAGATCTTGCTAAAGTACGTATGCAAACAGCTCATGTACCTGGCCAGTCTCTTATTTCTACATTAGGTAATGTTATAAGACACGAAGGTATATTTGCGATTTATAGTGGACTTCAAGCGAGTCTTTTAAGACAAGCAACGTATTCAACTACAAGATTTGCAACATATGAGTACCTTAAAGATCTATTTTCGGAAGAAGATGGATCAACACCTTCTATTAAGATACTATTACCTTTATCTATGATATCAGGGTTTATAGGTGGTATAGTTGGTACACCAGCAGATATAGTGAATGTAAGGATGCAAAATGATAAATCGTTAGCGGTTGAGAAGAGACGGAATTATAAGAATGTAATTGAAGCATTAATTAGAATGACAAGAGAAGAAGGGTTTAGATCACTTTATAGAGGAGTTTGGCCAAATTCAATGCGTGCATTATTGATGACAGCATCTCAAATGGTTTCATATGATGAAAGTAAGAAGTTGGTTGTTAAATATGCGAATGCAGATCCTAAAGCGTATTCTACACATTTTGGGTGTAGTTTATTTGCAGGGTTAATAGCTACTACGGTATGTTCACCTGTTGATGTAGTTAAGACGAGGATAATGAATGCTAGTAAGTTACATGTGAATGAGGTACAGCATAGTTCATTTTCTATGGCTATAGATATGGTACGTAAGGAAGGAGTTAGGTTTATGTTTCGAGGATGGTTACCATCGTTTATTAGGCTTGGACCACAGACGATAGTAACTTTTGTTGTGTTAGAACAGTTAAGGAAGGCTAAAGTGGGATGTAGTCCAACAGTGTCGAAGATATAGTAAGTCTTCGACATACTGTGCTTGACATACTTTATTGCCATCCATTACTATAGTTCATTCCATAACCTGGAGCCTCATCATAGGCACCATTAATCACAGGTTCACCCTCATCAGGAAGTGATTGAATAATAGTTGCTACCTTTTCCTGTAAAACCTTTATACTCTGAATCATTATTTCAGTTGGTGGTATTTGACCTACAGCTTCAATATTCATATAAAAAGTATCAGGTCTTGCCTTTGGATCGAATACTTCTTTACCAGAAACAGGATCAACAGCAGGAGGGTCTTCCCAGTCAGAATTTTTCGTTTTTGGCCATTCAGCTACAGCATCTTCTTCATACCAGTAATTAGTATGTCTTAATTTATTCCAAGGATCATATTCGAATTCAATAGCACTTGAAGGAGCCCATTTAGCATGTTCTTTTGCTATACCTTTCTTTGCAATACATCTAAGTTTTAAATGCTGATTTTGTCTAAGTTTACAAATGAGTACACCTTTACCTGCAGGGTCATTTGCAACAGGAGCACCTATTCTTGCACCATATTGTACTATTAAATCTCTTGTGTATACTTCTAATGTTTGTTCGGAGAGACATTTAGCGTCTAGTGTAAGTGTAACAGAGCATTTTGTGCAGTATTCTTCACAATCACAGTCACGTGTATATAGTAGTTGTTCATCAACACCAGTTGATTCAAGAGGTATAAGACCTAATCTATGACATAAGAATTCATCAGCTAGTACTGAAGTGTTTATATCGATTTCTACGAGATCGATCGCTATTGTTGGTATTTCAGCAAGTGCTGTTCTTCTTAAGGCATTTGCAAACCCTAATTCTACATTTGATAATATTACATCAACATTTTCTTTTGATAGTTCTCTTATAGTGACTTGTGGTTCTTCCATTGTGAGATGAGAGAAGATGGAGGATGGAGGATGGAAGAAGGAGAAGTTTAGGTGGTTGGAAAAGTTTAGGTGATTAGAAATTAACCCTAGTTTAAAGATGAATATAAGAGTACATTTAAAGTGATGAAAACATGATAAAATTGAATAATATTTTGGATTATTAGTTTAGATGTATTTGATAATAAAATAAAACAAAAATTAGATAAATTAGATAAAAATTGAATGAATTGTATGGGGTTATAAAATGTCATATATTGGTGATTCATGTGCCCTAAAGTACATGAACTACTCATGAACAAACACTAACACTTACCTTTTACAAGTGATTACAAGTGATCAGTGTATACCAATATGACAGAAAATGAAGTAGAAAAAGCAGCAAGATTAAGAAGAGAAAGGCGTCAAGCAAAAATACTTGCAAGTGGACAGTCAAGACTTGATAGGATAACAAGTTTGAATTCAGGGAAAAGTGTTAGTTCTATGAGTACAAATTCATCAGATGATAATGACGAACCAAGTAAAGAAGAAGGTTTAAAGAAAAGTGGAGATGAAGATTATAAGACAACAAATTCTATAGAGAATGTACAGAATATATCTAATTTACCTAATATGTCTAATTTTCAAAATATGTCTAATTCTCAAAACCTTCCATTTGGATCAATTGAATCACTTTTAAATTCATCAGATTTCCCTTCTCCTTTCCCTGAAAATTCTCCCTTAAACGATATGTTTTCAAATCTAAATCAACAAAAACCTTCTACAACACCTACACAAGATACACGTGATTTTTGGAAATTATTACATTTTATTTTAATGGTTATACTTGGTATAACATGTTCTATATATGATATACCATATTGGAGATCATTTATTACATTACATATAAGTTTACAAGTATCAAGAGTTATACTTGAAAAAGGCAAATTATCAACTACATCAACATTGATTTCAATAAGTCAATATGTTCCACCTCCATTTTCTAATTATTTAGAAATGGCAGCACGTTATTTACATACAGGAAGAACATTCATACATGATATTTCAGTATTTTTAGTTGTTATAACTATATACACAAAATTTTTAAAGGATAATACAGAATTTATGTCCTCGGAGTAATTTCGAATTTTGGTATTTCTGAATCATTAACAATAATTGCATTTGTTTCATTTTTTAATAATTCAAGTATTTCATTTGAATGTTTATATTTGATATCGATTTCTTTTGTTTTAGATTTATCATTTTGAAATTCTAAAACCATTTTTGCAGGAACTTCTTTTGATTCTTCCTTATTAGCTGAAATACGTATTATTTCAATCTTTAAATCTGGATTATGAAATTGAATAGCTGGTGCATATTCTCTCCAGAATTTTCTTGCTCCCATATGTCCATAACTATTATCTATTTTGAAGACTAAATGAAGTTTTGAAAGTTCGGAATTAACTTTTATTGCACTTGGTCCACTAACAAGATTTCTTAGTCTTGCAAGTTGTCTTCCATGTCTTGTTTTTGGTATAATTTGACTCATTTGTGCAGTAATGAAGAAGTGAATGGTTGAAATTTTCGATTATTTGATGAAAGGGAGGGTAAATGATAGTAACTGTTGTACATGTTTGTGCATGTTGTCATTCTCATTCACATTGTATACGAAGTATACAATGTATAAATGATACAATATGTATCATGTGTATCATATGTATCACATGTATAATGAATTATTTATTAAATATTACTTGTTTGCTTGATTGTTGATTACCTGATTAGTTGATTAGTTGATCATTGATTACCTGATCTGCATGATCTACACAATAGAGTACATAGGCTACACACTGAGTACCTGAGTACCTGAGTACCTATGTATGTGATACATGCGTACATGTACAGAAATATACACATGCATACATACATACATACATACGTAAGTAAGTATGTCTGTATACACGTACTTGCCTACGTGTTCACCTTATATAGTTGAACGGTCCCGACAACTTTAATTAGCCACATGCTTCATCAATCTAGACTTCGATTCACCTTAAACACCGTGTTTTTAAAAGAAGTATAAATAAATCAATCAATTCTCCTTTTAATCACAATCAATCATGAATATCTTCGAAGCCTATAAAAGCTTTATTCTTGAAATTGCAGACTATTACTACGCTTCTAAATGGATATCAATGTAAGTCTTATTTCGTCTAATATTTGCCCCTATTCATACTAACATAAATAGTCTTCGAGATATTGCCTTCTTTTACTTCTTTTTAAAGACTGTATCTATAATTGTTACTGAAATTGTTTGCTATGGTGTAATTGGTGCAATTACTATATACTCAAAGAAAGTAATGGCCAAATGCTTTGAGATCTTGCTTAAATTACCTCCATTTAGTTCAAAAGTTGATGCTGAATTAAACGAAACTCTCATCAAAATCGAATCAACGGTTGTTTCGGAAACTAAAGATTTAAATTCTTTAACAAGTATCCCGGAAAAAGGTTGGTCTGATACTCTTATTGAAACTCAATTCAAATCATTATTAAATCTTAAACATTCTCATTGGGAAGAAGGTAAAGTATCTGGTGCTGTATACCATTCTCGTAAAGATTTATGGAATATTCAAGCTTCTTCATTCGCTAAATTTACTGCTGCCAATCAATTACATCCTGATGTATTCCCAGGTGTTTGTAAAATGGAAGCTGAAGTAATTAAAATGACTTTAGCTTTATATAATGCTCCTACTTCTGGTGTTGGTACTTCTACTTCTGGTGGAACTGAATCTTTACTTCTTGCTTGTTTAGCTGCAAGACAAAAGGCTTATAAAGAACGTGGTGTTACTTCTCCTGAAATTGTACTTCCAATTACTGCTCATGCTGCTTTTGATAAAGCTGCTTATTACTTCAATATTCGTTTAAGACATGTACCGGTTGATCCGATCACTGGAAAGGTAAATATTCATACTTTTAAACGTATGATCAATTCTAATACAATTCTACTTGTTGGATCTGCTCCTAATTTCCCACATGGAATTATCGATGATATATTTTCACTTTCAAATCTTGCCTTGGATTATAACTTACCTTTACATGTAGATGCATGTCTTGGATCATTCGTTGTACCGTTTTTGTCTGAGATTTATGGTTCTAATTTCCCTATTTTTGATTTCCGTCTTCCTGGTGTAACTTCTATATCTTGTGATACTCATAAATATGGTATGGCTCCTAAAGGAAGTTCTATTATTATGTATAGAAATACAGAATTACGTGAATATCAATATTTCGTTTCTCTTGATTGGTCTGGTGGTATTTATGGATCTCCTACACTTGCAGGATCTCGCCCAGGTGCGTTAATGGTTGGATGTTGGGCTACATTAGTTAAAGTTGGTAAAGAAGGATATAGAAAGCAAGCAGAAGAGATTGCCAAGTGTTCTAAGAAACTTAAAGAAGGAATTAGTGATGATATACCTGAATTAGATGTTATTGGTGATCCATTAGGATCAGTTGTTGCTTTTGGCTCACAAGTTGTTGATATTTATACACTTAGTGATAGTATGAAAGAGTATGGATGGCATTTAAGTACTTTACAAAATCCTCCTGCTGTTCATTATGCATGTACAGGAAATACTACACTTGAGACAATAGATACTTTATTAAAAGATCTTAAAAAGGCAAGTGCAGAATTAGCAGCCAAAGGAGAGGGAGCAGCTAAAGGAGATACATCAGCTGTATATGGAGTTTCTGGAAGTATAAAGACTGGGTCAGTTGCTTCTAGGATTGTTATTGCTTTCTTAGATGCAATTTACAAGATGTGAAAAATACGCAAAATGTGTGAGAGTTTACAGTGGTAGATCTATAATCCCATTGTAGAATAAGAACATACTTCTAATTATTTCTTCTAACAGTTAGTCCTTCTTTTCTAGCAAATTATCAATTTCTGCAGGTTCAAAACTGTCATCAAGTTCTCCCATAATGAGAATCTTATCCTCCATTCTTCTATCAATGGATCTGAAAGTAGTCTTTCCTCTTACTGCCCAGTATGTGACTACAAATAGGAATACGATTCCTAGAACAGCACAAACATAATTCATATTACCTGGTTCTACAGGCATAGTGAAAGGGAAGTTAAAGAATACAGTTGCAAATAGAGTCCAACTTAGAAGAACGATATTACTTAGGAGACCTAGCTTTCCTAACCAGAAAGGACCATGAACTATATTATTTCTTCCCTTAAGAAGTAAGCAAGCTACAGGTACAGCGTATGACCATAGCAGCATTACAATACAAGCAGTTACCATTGAATTGAAAGCAGTTGCGGAAGCAAGGTATAAGCAACCAACTACGGCGATCCAACAAGAGCTCATTATATGAGCATTTAAAGGGATACCTAATTTTGGATGTACAACACTCCAATATCTTGAACCAGGAAGGCCACGATCACGAGCGAAAGACCAACAAAGACGAGCTTGCCAAGTTTGACAAGCGAATTGACAGCCGAAAGCAGTAAGTATGATTAAACTTGCAAGGAATAAAGCGCCGCTTTTATTCTGTAAAGATTGATAAAAGATATCTAAGATTGGAAAGCCAGTGTAAGAAGCTTGTAGTTCTTCTAAATTAGTCATTGAAAAGAACATAGCAATTACATAAGGGAAAGCAGTACAAAAGCCTATTGCGACAGTTCCCATAATAGCTACAGGTATATCACGTTCAGGTCTTGCAGTTTCTTCAGCTAAATGAGTAGCAGAGTCAAGACAAGAGAAAGACCAATTTGGATTGATGAGGCCTACTATAAAAGCAATAGCACTGCTATTCCAACCAGTTGCGTTAGTGAAAGTAGCGAATACGAATTTAGGAGATTGAAAGTTTGGAGCTGAGCAAGCTAATACAGTTATAGTGATAGTGATAAAGGAGATCAAAGAGATGAATAGAGCAGCTTTACCAAGAGTTGGAAGAAGAGGACCGTATATGTTAAACCAAAAGGATACAAGGTTTACTAGTTGGTAGACAACGAAGATCATCCAACGTTGAGGTACGAAATCTGGACCTTCACTGCCTAAGATGTACATACCTAAAAGGCCTGAAGCTATAGCCATACTTACGGAAGCAGTAGTGAAGATCGAGCCAGCCCAAGCGAAGAAACCGCAAGCATAAGCTAAGAAGCCTGAATATTTTTTAGGAGCCAATTCCGAAGTCCAAAAGTATTGACCACCAGCGTTTGGATAAGCTGAAGCAAGTTCTGATAGAGTAATAGCTATACAAGTTGATATAATAGCTATTATGATTATACCGTATACTATACACATTGGACCACCTGAAGAGATACCAGTTACAAGAGAAGCAGAAATACCGAACCAAGAGTTAGTAAGGCCGAAACCAATAGCTAGTAGTGACCATACTGAGAAGGATCTTTTCATTTCAGGTTTATAGCCCATTTCTGCTAGTTTTAGGGCGTGTTGTTTATCATTTTCGTTTGTGATAGTTTTTGCTAGGGATAGGTGTGATTGACGGCGTGTGATGGACATTATGAGACCACTGACGAGTACACTGAACGAAGTGAAGTGGACGAGTGAAGTGATACGACTGTCTAGACTAAGTGAACAAAGTAAAGTCACACAAATATATACGGAAGAGTTAAGTATAATGAAACTAAGTATCACAAATATACCGTATTAAGTGAAATATGAAATATGGTCGAGTGAAGTATGAAACAATCAAAGAATCACAAATAATACAACAAACCAAATCAAATTAAAGGAAAAATGGTATCGAAATTTAACTTAGTTATCTTGGCTAACAAAATTTTTATACAAAATCTACAAGAAAATGGATAAACCTGTAAATGGTGATAAACTGCCCTCGGGGAAAAGAAAAAGATAAGGGAAGAAGTTACAAGTTCAATACGGTTATGAACCACTTATACTTGATTTATTGAAATTTTACAAAAAAGAGAATAATGGGATACAAAAAAATGATACAATTATATTAAAAAAGGAAGTCATTTGATTCGTTTATTCATTAATCGTTAGGTTTGAGAGATTTCGAGGAAACGTGTGTGTGGGCGTGTGTGCGTGCGTGTCTATAAGTGTGCGTGCGCGGACACTTGTATATATGTACACATACATACTTTGCTTATACACAGTTTGCTCATACATCCTCTTGAAATACATAATCTCTTTTTGAGAAGGCAAAATTTATTACATCATGTGATTTTAATTCAACATACCTTGAAGCAGGAATTGATGAAAAATTGATCTTTGTACCATTTGATGAATTCAAGTCAATTATATAAGGTAATACGATTTCATTATTTTGATCAGATTTTCGAAATTGTATAACAGAATGTAATTTTGAACAAGAAGGATGTGATATTACAATATTTGAATGATTTGAATCTCTTCCAAAGGTGAAATAAGAACGATTTGTTAGGTTATATTCACCTAATATATCTTCACCTTTGAATATAATTATCTTATATGATTTTTTAGGTAATGAAGAGTTGATTGGTTCAGAATACTTAGTATCATTATTATTAGATAAAAGGCCTGATTTTTCAAGAGTTGGAGCATTCATTGGAGTAAGAAGAAAGTGAAATGGTGAAGTTGATTTTTGTATTAAGTAACCGGGTAAAATAGTTAAAATGAAATAATACTTGAAGGTTTGAACATATCAATAGACATAACATATAATTATGAAATTAGGAAAATGCAGAGTCTGTAATATAAAACAAGCATCTTATAGGTGTCCTAAATGTAAGATTACATATTGTTCAATTGTTTGTTATAAGGCACATGAACATAGTGAAGAAGATCAAGAGGTTAAAGAAGATATTGAAGAATCAGTTGATTTGTATAGAAAACCAGAGTATATGAATGTTGTTAATAATGAAGAAGTTAAAGAACGTTTAAAATCACCTACATTACAATATCATTTACAGCAAATATTGAGTATATTGAATGATTCAAATATGACAAGAGAGCAAACTGTTGAGGGTAGAAGAGAGATAGCTATTAAAGGGTTAAGGAGGTTAAGAGTAGGTGGTGTTAATGAGAATGAAGAGGTGGAAGAGTTTGTGAGTTTGTTGTTGAAGTTGAGCACAGTTGACGAGTGAAACGAGTCAACTGTGTTCATACTTTACAACCACATACAACGAGCACAGTTAGCAAGTGAAACGAGTCAACTGTGTTCATACTTTACACCCACATACAATTGATTCGTTTCACTCATCAATTATAAGTGAGTTCCTAGTTGTTTGGATATCACTCACTTACTCGTTTCACTCGTAAGTGAGTTCAAACAACGATTCTCCCACCCCCTCAACACCAACATCATCACTCATAAACACTTCACCCCCCATATCCTTCTCACCCTCCGAAATATACTCATCATCCTCTGAATTAATCATAGCTGTTGTTATAACCAACCTACTACCTACAAACACAGGACATGTCACTCTCTTAGGCAAAACATCAACACTCCTCAACATACTACCATTCACTGTATCAATCTCTTGTACAATTCCTTTATTATGAATTGCTACCCACAAATTATCTGACTTATCAATAACAAGTCCATCAGGAACAATATCCTTATAAGGAAATACTTTGAACTTACTCTTATTACTCACATCACCTGAATCTATATTATAATCATATCTATATATGATCCCTGCTCCTGAATCTGCATGATACATAGAATCATCTAATTTATTCCATGCAATACCATTAGGTATATAAAATTCTGAATCAAGAACTTTTAAACCTGTTTCTATTGTGAATGAATATAACTTTCCTAATGGTTGATTACCGAGTTTATCAACCATTGTTCCTACAAGGAATCTTCCTCTTCTATCAATATTACCATCATTTGATCTCATTTTTATTTGAATATCTTCATCTTTATGAAAATATACCAAATATTCAATATTTAAAGTTTCAAAGGATTTATTGAAATCAATTATTGCAATACCTCTTTTACAGCCTGAAATATAAACACCTGGAGTTTTTGTTAATTTTACAACACCAAGACTTTCAAATGTATTAAATGTTTGAAAATTTAATGAATTATTGAAGATATTAAAGGATCGATATATTTTTTTACCTGGAATGTCTATCCAAACGAGTGAATTATCTCTTTTATCGAATATTGGACATTCACCTAATCTACAATGAGGTGTAGCAATTATCTTATTGTTAGAATATGATATCAGTTTATTGATGTTGCATTGTACTTACTTTTGAAGATATTGACATGATGTTGATGTAAAAGTTAAGTTACTATGACGTATGCATAGTATACGCAACATACATATATATCCGAAGGATATATATGTATATATGTTAAGCAGACAAACCACTTGCATGTGAAATCAACCTTGAAAAATCTTCAAATTTCATATTCTCATTCTGATATGAATTCAATTTTGGTTCAGGTTCTGTATTAACTTTACTTCCTGAAATTGACATTTCACCTTCAATTATCCAATCATTTTTTGTTAAAAATTCTTTGAATTCTTCTCCCTTCAAATTCAAATATTTTGAAAGTACTTCACTTTCAATTGATTTACATGTCAATCCTACCATTTTAAGAATTTCATTTCTTACATCTTTTTCAAATCCAGTAACTGATTTAGCTGTATTTGACAAAACTGCTTCTTTCTCATAAGATGTCCAGAATTCAGAAAATGATGCTCCATCTAATGATCGAAATGCTTTATACAATACTTTAACTGTATATGCTAATTCTTTACGTTCTTCTTCACTATCAACTGACCTTTTATCACTTTCTTCATCATCTTCATCTGTTACTTCTTCAAATAACACATAAGGTGGAAGTAAGTGTAAATACAATCCAAAATCTGGTTCAGTGAATACTGTTAAGGCTTTAGCTAAAATCTTTGAAAGTATATCAACTCTTAAAGAATCTGGATTTATTTGATACAATTTCATTAATGCTGTACAAGCCATGAAATCGTACTTCTCTTCAAAGCAAAGGTTCTCTACGTACTCTTCAAGTACTGGGATTTTCTCCCTATTGTACATAGCAAGAGTACTTAGAATTTCTTTAACTGAATCTGGTCTGTCAGTCATATTAATATTCAGATAGAAGAGTTAGAAGATATGTGAGTATGTTAGAAGAGTTTTACGTGAGTATGTTAGAAGACTTTTTACATGAACCGTTGTCATGGAAAATCGATCTCATGCAAATTCCCTTCATCACCATACACTTAACCTTCTCATATTTCACATTCACTAAATATGTCTGATTTTGAAGATCCTGGATACGCTGATTCAGATTCCGATTCTGAAAAAACTCAAATTGATTCTCAACCTATCAAGAATGGTACAATTCCACCTCAAACTGATCAAACTGATCAATCTGATGATGATTATAACCCTGATACTGCTTACTTCATAGCTGATGAAACAATTCAATCACAACCTGAACAGGATCAATCAGACGAACAATCAAATGAACATCCAGATTTAGAACAAAGACTTTTGAAATTAGCCGAATCTCCAAATGATCAAACTTTTACTCAATTAACAAAAGAATTCCCTACTTGTTCTGTTATTTGGATCGCTTATATCGAATACCTAAAAGGCTCAAATAGATTCAATGAAATTGCTCCTTTATTTCAAGATTCTTTACCTCAAGTATTGAATGTACGACTTTATCATGAATATATTAACTTCGTTAAAAAGAATTCAGAATCTTTATCCGATGAAGCTGCTAGAAGAACAACACTTTTACAAGCTTTTGAATTCGTTATAACTAATGTCGGTGAAGATATCGATAGCTCTCCTATTTGGAATGATTATTTGGATTATATTTCTTCTCTTCCTGAAGAATCTGCTTGGGATTCTCAACAGAAACTTGACTTACAAAGAAAAGTATTTACAAAAGTCTTGAAGGTTCCAATTGACAAAATAGAAGAATTATGGAAGAAATATACAAAATTCGAAGAAAATTACAACAAAGTAAACGCTAGAAAGTTCATTGCTGATAGAAGTACTGCTTATATGAACGCTAGAGGTTGTTTAAAGGGGTTACGCTCTCTTATAGCAGAATGTGATAGATCAACACTTCCTTTAGAATGTAACTCTATTGAAAACTGTGCTGCTCTTCGTATGCTTTTTAAAAGCTATACTAGATGGATTAAATGGGAAGTTTCTGATCCTTTAAACCTTGAATCTACTAGATCAAGAGTTATGTATGCTTACAAACAAATGATTCAACATATACCATTTTTATCTGAATCATGGTTTAATGCAATTGAATATGCTGAATCAGAAGATCAACAAAATGATTTAGCTCAATTCATTCGTTTGGGTTTATTTCATAACCCTTTAAGTTCTCTGCTGACTTTCAAAGCTGCTGACATAGAAGAACTTAAACAAAATATTGATGCTACTAAAGCTATCTACACTACATTTATTGACCTTTTAAAACAAAAAATGGTTGAGCTTGAAACAAATCCAATTACTACCCCTTTTCCTAATGTTGATTACCCCAAGGCAATCACTTGTGCTTACTCTATATTTATGAGATCTCAAAAACGTTTAATAGGCATTGAAGCCGCTAGAAAGGTCTTCTCTGAAGCTAGAAAATTAACCTATTCTACTCACCATATCTTCGTAGAATCTGCTTATATGGAATTCTATGCTGACAGCAGCTCTCCTGTACCAGGAAAGATTTTTGAGATGGGTATGAGGAAGTTTAGTAAGATATCTGAATATATAGCATTATATTTCGAGTTTTTACTACTAACTAATGATGAAATTAATGCAAGAGCACTGTTTGAACGTGCCTTTAACAACGATGACGTCACAATGGACAGTAAAAGGTATTTATGTGAAAAACTATACCACTATGAGGCAAGCTATGGTAAAAACTTGAATTTACTAAAGAGTTTAGAGAAGAGAATGATTAGTTTGTTTCCTGTAGAAGGTCAATCGAGGATATTTGCGAGCAAGTCTCACTCTGTGCTGAACTCGAGCATTGTGGACGATCTGGACCCCGTTATTGATCCTGCAAGTTATATTTCTACTCAGCTGAAAGGTTCTTTGAAGAGAGTATACGATGAAACACAAAATGAAGTGCCTGATGGGAATTTAAATAAAAAAAGTCGCCTCGATAGCAACCTCATTACATCCGAACTTCGACAACCTATATTTTCATTTCTAGACAAGCTACCGACTTCAGAAAACTTTGACGGTGCGTTTTTTGATGCAAAGAAGCTTACTGAAGTTTTACGAAGAGCTACGATCCCAATTGCATAAGTTTTTTTTTGCAAAAATATCCATTTTTTCAATTTTGAATAGATTATGATTTTACACCTGCGTCACATTTTTTTGAAAAACTTTTATGTTTACCCGGACTCATATAGTACTAAAACTTACTTTGCACCTGCACCAACCTTTTCACCTTTTGATAGGTATTATCTAAGTTTTATAAGGGCAAATAATCCAGTATAATTTGTTTAATTTCGGTCCAAATAGTTGAAATTTGCTAATTACTGTAGTGTGAACGATTTAGCATTAGAATTGCCCTAAGAAATTGTATTATTTTAAGGTTAAAATGACTGCATCAAGGGATTCTCAAATTGAAGATGTTTTGGTGGTATTAAATGGTCATAAACTTACTAATTTCGTGTTTTCAGCTGAAGAATGTGTAGTTGAAGGCTCGAAAATGGAAGTAGATGATAGCGAGAATGATGTTGAGCCTAAAAAGGTAAAAATAAACAGCAAACTTGAGTCATATACATCACTTTCAGAGTTAGAGAAAGATATTAGACAAGTATGTTCTAGTTTAATTAGTAAAGAGTCTATTAAGTCTGAATTATATTGGAATATTGATAAATATTTTTCTTATGTTGTTTATGTTATTGCTTCAAGGATTGCAAGTAAACCAGGAATTGAATGGGATGTTGCAAATGAAGAAACAATACCTGTTCCTACTGACATTAGAAGTTTGTTTAAAGAAGATCTTACAGACAATAGTCTTCGAAATAATATGAAAGAGACATTGTTTGTAATTGGAAGGAATGGTCCAATGTATTCAAGTTTGTTTAAAAGGTCCTTGCTTGATACAAGAGAGATAACAGATCCATCACCATTCACAAAGATGGATACTATTCCAAATTTCAGTTATGCTAATACAGAATCTTTAGCACAATTTTCTACTAATGTTGTTTATCCTCCTCCTTCTGTACCTAATCCATATGGACATCCACTTAATATGAGAGTTCCTACGGGTAATTGGATTCAAAGAGATATATATTCCAGTTTTGCGCCAACTAGAGATGAGGGAATGGCTATATATGAATCAGAAGAAGTTGGAAAAGTTTGGTTTGAACGTGTCGGACTTCCAAGAGCGCTTAGAAAGTATAGAACATTAGTCGAACAACAGATTGATAGAGAGATGAGCGAGATGAGTGATATGAGTGATATGAGTGAGGATGAGATTAGTGAAGAAGAGGCAAAGAAGGAGGTTGAAGAGGAAGAGAGAGTTGAGAGAGAGGAGAAGGAGAGAGAAGAGAGGGAGGCTAAGGAGAGAGAAGCTAAGGAGAAAGAAGTTGAAGACAAGAAGGAGGAAGTTGAAAACAAACAGGAAGAAGACAAACAAGAGGAAGACAAGAAGGAGGTAGTTGAAAACAAACAGGAAGAAGACAAGAAAGATGAAGTTGAAGACAAACAGGAAGACAAGAAAGAAGACGAGGAAGATGAGGGAGAAGATATGGAAGAAGACACAGAAGAATCAGAGAAAAAAGAAACAGATACATCTAACGGAACAAACGAATTTCCTGAAATCAATGAAGAACTAATATCATCTTGGAAACCTGAAATGATCATAGAAGAAGATGAAGATTATGATTTCTATAAGATACCTGAACTAGAAGAAATTTCCGATATGCTTCTTCGATTAGACAAAATGCAATACAAAAGATTCCTTGGAGGTATTGTTATAGAAAAAGAAGAATTGAAGTTAGCAATGAAACTTAAAATGTCATTGTTAAAGATAATTGATTTATTACCACCAGGAGAATTAAGTCAAGGTTTATCTAAATTGATTCCAGTTGCACAGTCATCAATTAATGGTGTTATTCCTATTAACAAACCAAGTTTTCCACCAAGAACAGTTGGAAGACCTAGAAGAAGACAATAATAGGGAAGGTAACAATAATAATAAATTCTTGAATTAATATGTAACAATAACTTTCTTATTGTTCCATTCTGAAGTATTAAGTGATTCAATAATAGCTCTAGCAGTATCATATCTGCTTATATAATAACCAGAATATAAATCAGTACCCATTCTATAAGGATATGATTTTGTAGAATTCGTAAGAAAAGAAGGCCTGAATATCGTATAAGGCAATTTATTTGTAGTTGCGATTTCAATAGCACCTTTCTCTAATTCTCTCTTATCGGCAAAAGCTTGAGATAACATTAACCAACATACAAACTTTAATGGGAGAGGAGTGTTTTTGAAGGATTCATTAACACCTTGAGCAGAAATGACAATCAATTTCTTCGGCTTTTTCTCAGATTTAGAAATAACATCAGAAAGTATGGAAATAGTACGTTCACATAATCTTTCAGGAGTAATAGCAAATCCTTTAGAAATGCTTATATCAGGTCTTGCACCAAGTCCATAAATAATTGCATCAAATGGGCCTTTATCTAGTACATTTGATACATCTGATTCTATAAGAGCATCACCTTGTATAATTGTTGTATTAGTAAGAGATTGGTCATTCTTTAAGATCTGTGAATTTCTTGAAAGTATGATGATCTCATTATCTTTTGATAACAATTGTGCAACATGATAGACAATGGAGTTAACACTAACGCCGAGTAATAAATATTTCATGATGAAAAGCACAAAAGGAGGATAAGAAGGAACAAAGAAGAGATGGGAAAGCGGCGTATTTATGTCATTCTTAAATAAGGTTTGTGTTATAGTGACATCATATAATTTAAAAGACAACGTAATTCAGTCAAAACATAACCTTTTTTAACACTTAAAAAACGTGTTTATTTAAATACACATAAATTAACAAATTTGTAAGAGATTTTATTAATTCAAAACATATTCAGTGTATTATATCTCCTTGTTAAAATTCGTAAGCAGATCTAGAACCTGCAGATCATTCATAAGCGAAACCTTAATTTATATCAAAGAATTAAGTGTATATACGAACTATTAGAGATTTCACATAAACAACCATTCTCGAAGCAGGGCTGGGGCGGTAAGGCCAAAATTTGCTGGCGGTCTGGTAGTGGCGGCGACCTAATGGCTGACCGCCCCATGAAATATTTGTGTTGCTCGCTATTTTGGATTACTCTCTTATGAGGTCAAAATGCAGAGCAAAAGCACTATAAAAGCAGTAGTTTCCTCTTTTTCTGAACCTAGTCTTCTATTCATTTTATTTTCGTTGCTTATTAGTAATTAAACCGTAACCAAACCACATTACTTTAATACTACATTTAGCTATTGCGATTCACTTAGAAGACAATATTTAACTGTATGATTGAAAGAACCCCGACTTATAAGTTATTTGTATAATCAAGCCTCTGTTTGTCCAACTAACCTAGGACTGCACAGTGACTTGCCTATATGGAGAGTTTATATATTGGATACCGTATCACTTATCATTCAACTCATAAGATACTCCGACTCTAGGAAGATACAGTAATACAACTACGATTCTACAACATAAGGATAAGTTACCTTTATTCTTTACATTATCATAGATAACTAAGTACGTACTTCTTAACTTGAATATATCATCATTGTTATCTATTAAACATCCCGGGAAATTATATCAAATGTCTAAACTGTACAAGACGTGAGACCTATTCCCTAGACCCTAGGTCTTAGAAATTGGCTGTCATCACAATATTTCAACTATACCGGGTAAGTGTATTTTGGCTTAGAATATTGAATTCCAAAACGCTTATGAGCCGTATACTTTATACACGCATTTGCCTACACACTATGGCGGTCTGGCGGTGGCGGCGACCAAATGGCTGACCGCCCCATCCCTGTCTCGAAGATTTCTTTTACTTCAACAAACAAAATGGAAGATGAAGAAGCAATTCAAGCACGTGTTCTTGTTTCTGATATAGAAGTTAAAAGGATTCAAAGCGATTTTAGGGATTTTTGTGAAAATGATAACCCTTCAATTGAAATTCTAGAAGAAATAAGACCAAAACTTGATTTGGATTTACTTTCATTTGAACAAACTTTAAGATCTTTAGAAGTTCAAGCACAAGTTTCATTAGACGAAATAAGTGAATATTCGAATCAAGTCGATGAAATTATAGGAACTCAAATACCGGAATTAGACACGGAGATAAGGAAATTAAATGTAACTTTAGAAATTGCAAGAAAGAGGAAACAGGAAAGACAAGATTTGAATTCTTGTGCTGAATCAATTATAAATGGTAATATACCTAAACAATTTTATAATGATATAAAGTGGAGTGGGGTTAATGAGAAAAATGAAAAGTATGAAGCTTATAGTAAGGATGTTATGACATATCAAAGGATGATAGATGATTTAGAGGCTATGTTATCAGTTGAACAGTCAGAGTTTGAACAGTTAACTGAAGCATTAAGTAAGCGTAAGAAATGGTTAATAGATATGTCTAGTGAATTAAAGGAAAGTAGAGTTAAGTTGACTGAGTCGTTAGTGTTTGACAGTGACGACGAAGGCGAAGCCGAGGAGGGAGAGGACGATAACGAAGATGGAGATGGAGATGAAGACGATAACGAAGATGGAGATGGAGATGAAGACGATAACGAAGATGGAGATGAAGAGGGAGACGATAACGAAGATGAAGATGAAGATGGAGATGAAGCCGATAATAAAGACGCTATGGAAGAAGACGAAGCACATTCATCTCAAGCTTCAGCACTCTCTACACCACCAGCAGAAGATGAAGTACATTCATCTCAAGCTTCAGCATTATCTACTCCACCCGCAGAAGAAAGTGAAACACCTTCTTCTCCTGAAGATACAGATATGGACAGTACAGAGCCCACCTACACAAACGCCGATTTAATGCAAGATTAATACTATAACATTAGCTAGATTACCTCTTAAACCTTTCAGGTGTCTTAAACCCATTCTCTTCTACAGTCCATGAACTTTGTCTTTGTACTGGTGCTGCATAAGACAACGATCGACCAAGCTTCATACTAGATTTAAACCTATGCATTTCTCTTTCACATGTTTTGGTATGATTACTATGATCCATCTCAACATACGTTTGCGGAAAACATCTGCTTTGATGCCTTTTAAAGAATGTCGAATACCCTCCACATAGCACATATATTTCAGGATAATGTAAATAAGGATACCTCTGCATGTTCATTTGACGATCTACGTTTCTTAGATGACGTGCAATTAAAGGTGCTCTCCATGCAGAATATTCACAATGAAATACTAATAATGTCTTTGGTTTAGGTGCCTCAGAAAGGAATAACCTTTCTATCTCTTCCTTTGAATTAACATTAACTGCTCCATATATATGACCGCCATTATATTCATATTCAAAACGACAATCAACTATATGTACTTGATCAAAATGTTGAGAGTAATTACCATCTAATACTTGTATAAGAGTATCACAAGATATTCTTCGAAAAGGATCTCCTTCCTTATGTTCAGACGGTAAAACATGGGCTTCAATTGTGTTTACTGTGTTCATAGCAGTATTCAATGTAGTCGCAATTGAAGTAGTATCCATTGTACTCATGTTAGTATCCATTGCATCAACCGTTGGTACATCTGGAGTAGTATCTTCATGAAGTACTGTTAATTTTGGAGGAGTTTTGAATACATCTTGAGGATTTTGAAACATACTTTGAGTTCTTCTGAATTTTGATGACCGTTTTGTGAAATTAGGATTATCGTTAAATTGAAGTGAGAAACAATTTCTTCTTGGTAGAAAAGCATTAACTTTACTTGGAGAAGTTTGATCAATAGTAGAAGAAAAAGGAGAAGAAATTGAAGAAATTGAAGTAATTTCACGTTTTCTTGAACATTGTATAGGACTATTAAATAAATCAGCTAATTCATCATTATCAGAAGATTGTGAAAGTGATAGAACAGATGTTTTTCTGTTTGATTTTGCTGTTGTATCTTGGTTTAAAGAAAGAATTTGAAAAGGAGGTCTGCTTTGAGAAAAAGGTGGTGCAGGTGCTGAATCAAGATCCATTTTTGATGGTGAAGTATTTGAAAATGAAAATGAATTCTTTAATGCTCTTTTAGATGTTGCATGAAAGTTTTCAGGTATATCAGAAGGTTGATTAGAAGAAGGAGAACCCCAATTAGATGAATAAGATCTTGTAAAGGTAAGAGGTTTTGTTCTTGAAATTGATGACAATGATGAAGTACGTGAAGGCCATATAGAGTTGTTTGTTGAATTAGTAGTTGAAATAGTACTTGATGTTGTAAGAGTACTTGCAGTGCTTAAAGAGCGAGTATTTGAATCATCTTCGAAGGGCTGTATAGAATTTTCATTATCAATTGATTTTGAAGAGATTGGTGTTTTAAGATGATTCATAATAAATAAAATATTAACGAAAGTCAAAGTTAGAGAAAGAAAAGTGAGAGAAGTCAAGTGAGAGAGTCAAGTTTGTTATTAAACAGCCAGGCCAAATTGTCGTCAAATTATCGTCAAAAAACAGGTAAAAATGTCGTCAATAAATAAGTCAATTTTATATATATTTTTCCAATTTCTTATTTTCCCTTTGAATAAACATGTAAATTTCAAATGTAAAAGGTGAAAGGAGAATTTGTTTGTTTGTATCTTATAAAAAAAGAACGATAAATTGAATGTTTTCTTTTAATCTCATTTAGGAAATAAAAAACACACCAATCAAAGAATTAAGGTTTTTAGTATTTTTTTTTCTCCTTTGTATATTAATATTTTTTTACTAAATTTATTAAAAACCTGCAGAAGATTCTCTTTATTTATTTTTGCCCTTTTCGATTAATAAATTCTGTTTATAGTAAAGCGAATGTAAACAAAGGAAATGTAATGACAATTTTTTCTTTCACAATCGATTGTCAAAGTAAAAAACAACATGTAAACAATATAAAGAAACGCCTCTTAAAAATCGTTTCATTGTAATGAGTTATTTGAGGTACAAATAGGCAACATTTATTATGAGATATTATATTACTTAAATTACTGTAGATCTTATATCTCTTAGACCAACCGTCATTACTCGCTTTTATAGCGTTATAAGCTCGGATATGAGACTTAATTGCTAAGGTAATATCTATCGATAAGTACCTGGATAACTTATCGTAGCTTGTATAACTTAACTGATTATCCTGATGAGGTACTTAACTTGAGTACCTGTGTACGGAGTACACAGGTATCCACAGTTCTACTGCGGGACACTAGGCTATAAAGGCTACATCTACGTGACTGTACTTCACATTACATATCACTACATGCACTCACTCTTTTCTACATTCCATCTACTCCATACGCTCAATGAAACTCAATGAAACTCAATGGCACCCTCTTATACATATTATACTCCTTAAACATCATCATTTCCATCTTGATTAACCCCCACGGTATGTCTCATCCACATCTTCATCTCATCTGCTTCAACTACACTAAAACCTTATTTTCGATTTACAATACCCGATACCGAAGATTTTTCAATATTCTTATACCTTCACATCTACTATCTCCCGAGAGTACTTATACTCTATAGATCTTATATCGATCCCAACACTGTCTATCATCGACATTATTCACACAATCAGTAGTGTACCGATCTTACACTCCGATCCCACACTCCGATCACTCTCGATCACACTTGATCTCAACATATTACAATGAAATCGGACACTACATCATCCAAATTCTTCAAATATTGCCCTCCTCAAGTATACAATTTCATTACATCAAATGCTGGTCTTAAAATTGTCGCCTTGTCACAACTTTTTGGCGCTTTTATGAACGTATCTGCAAGACTTCTAGAAACAAGTATAGACCCTCCTTTTCATCCACTACAAATACTATTCACAAGAATGGCTATTACTTCTCTACTGTCTTTATTATACATGTACTTAAGACAAATACCTGATTTCTTACTTGGCCCAAGAGAAATAAGACCTTTACTAATAGGAAGAGGTGTCACTGGCTTCTTCGGCGTATTCGGTTTATTCTATTCCTTAAGTTATTTATCTCTATCAGAAGCAACTGTACTCACTTTCTTGATCCCTTCAGCTTCAGCTTTCTCTTGCTACATCTTCTTAGCAGAACCTTTCACTTTATACGAAAGAATAGCTTCTCTAATATCTCTAATAGGTGTTGTTATAATAGCTCAACCTGGTCCTTTAGCTAACTTAACACAAACTCCTGATCTGCCTCTAAACGTATCATTACCTTTCAATTCAACTACAACAAATCATTATGCTCAAGTTGTATCTGAAACTACTCCTACTCAAAGATACACTGCTATAGCATTATCCTTACTAGGCGTTTGCGGCGCTGCTGGTGCTTTCACTTGTATACGTTTAATAGGTAAACGTGGTCATCCTTTAATCACTGTAAACTATTTCGCGATATGGAGTACTATAGTATCAGGTACTGCTTTAACCTTCGTTCCTTCTCTTTCCTTTAAATTCCCATCAAATTTAAGGGAATGGTCTTTGCTCATAACAGTAGGCATTTGTGGGTTCCTTCTTCAATTCTTATTAACAATAGGTTTGCAATTAGAAAGACCAGGAAGAGCAACAAATATGCTATACCTTTCAACTTTTTATGCTCTTGCTTTAGACAGATTGATTTGGGGTCAAGTCCCAAATTTACTATCTATAATAGGATCTCTTTTTATCCTTGGAAGTGCTGTTTGGGTAGCTCTACAGAAGGATTCTAAATCTAATTCAGATTCAGATGATACCATAGATGATACTGATACTTTCCTTCTAGACGATGTCTCAGAAGAAGAACAGTCTGTTTAGAATTATGACAGTTATAATCTAAAACTGTGATAATCCACCCTTAAGTTCATCAGGAACTATCTGTTTATGATCTTTAGGATTAGCAGCTGCTTCATACATTCCAATAATAGGTTCTTTAGTTAATGCCGTCCAATCTCCATTTAATCCAATATAGTATATTCTTGTTTCATCTGCTCCATGATTACTTTCAATAAATATAGTCAATGATCTAACATTACTAAACATTGCACGACGAAGTGTATATTCTGCTAATTCATCACTTTCAGGATGTTCAAATTCTGCAACTGCTTTCATATCAGATGCAGTACTAAAATCCATATCTTTATTAATAAACAATTTAACCTTATCTGGTGCCGAATCTCCATTTTCACTCCTTATAACAATACTGTGTAATCGAACAATTGAAGTAAAAGGTATTTTAATAAGTAATTGTTCATCTGCATCTGATTCAAGTACTGGATCATCTAACATTCTTTCTTCGAATGGCCTTATGATCGCTTTGCCTGTACCTGGATCTGCTTCATTTAATACTACGATCTTTTCATGATCAATTTGCTTATATAAGCTTTTTGCACCTGCTTGTGAACTACCTAATCCATGAACATCATATCCATGATCACCATGTTCATGATGACAATTGTGGCAAGACATTTTTTGAATGAAGAAAGAGAGTGTGATGATGGTGTTATTCGGAGTTACCCTCTCAAGAGAATGTGTATCGACATTTATGTAGAAATGATGAATGATGAATGATGTAATAGAACTCTGTCAACATAATCGACGATGTTGTCAGAGTCAATAAGTCAATAAACCAACAATGTAGGCTCAGTCGATATCGTCAAGTGTGTAGGTCTAAAATCGTCAACGTTGGCAATCAAAATCCGGGGTTAATGATTGTTATTGGCACCCCCACATAACCCTGTACCTCTTTTCTATCATCCTCGGAAAACATTTTCATTTTCTTCGATATAAACATCCAATATTATTCCAAAAATGTCTAATAAATTCTGTGATTATAATGATGCACCTGTGAGTTCGATTCTTTCAGGTGGTTATCATCATCCATTACTCCGAGAATGGCAATCAGGTAAACAGTTAAGTAAATCAACCTTCATATATCCATTATTTATATCAGATGATGATAATGAAGAAACAGCTATTGAAAGTTTGCCTGAAATTAGTAGATATGGTGTTAATAAATTAATACCATATGTTGAAACGCTTGTAAAGAAAGGATTAAAAGCTGTTATTTTGTTTGGCGTACCACTTAAACCAGGAGTTAAAGATTCAGAAGGAACAGCAGCTGATGATGAAAATGGACCAGTAATAAGATCTATCAAATTACTTCGTAATAATTTCCCAAATCTTGTTATTATGTGTGATGTTTGTTTGTGTGAATACACAGATCATGGTCATTGTGGTATTTTGAATGATGACGGTACTCTTAATCGACCTAAATCTATTGCAAGAATAGGTATGGTTGCTGCAAATTATGGTAAAGCAGGAGCACATTGTGTTGCACCATCTGATATGATAGATGGTCGTGTAGGTGCTATAAAGAAAGCTTTAATTGATATGGGCATTGCACATAAAGTTATGGTAATGTCATATTCAGCTAAATTTGCAGGTCCTTTTTATGGTCCATTTAGAGATGCTGCAGGTTCAGCTCCTTCATTTGGTGATCGTAGATGTTATCAATTGCCAAGTAATAGTAGAGGTCTTGCAAGAAGAGCAATTAGAAGAGATTTAGATGAAGGTGCTGATGCTGTAATTGTTAAACCTTCATTATTCTTTGGTGATATAATATCTGATGCAAGTGAAATAGCAAAGGATGTTCCAATTGCTGCTTATCAAGTATCTGGTGAATATTCTATGATCTATGCAGCTGCTGAAAAGGGTGTTTTTGATTTAAAACAACTTGCTTTTGAGGCATGTAATAGTTCACTTAGAGCTGGTGCAGGGTTGATTATTTCTTATTTTACACCAAGGTTTCTTGATTGGCTTGATGAATAATTCACAATAGTAAATTATTTATGCCTTACTATGCTAATACCTTTGTTCGTTCTTCAACTTCCTCTTCCTGCTCTTGCTCCTCAATACCCTGTGGTAACTCATTCTCCGGAACTTTAGGCAACTCAATCTTCTTTACTCCAATAACTTGTCTCTCTAACTCCTCTAATTCTTGTTGAACCTCTTCTTCATCTGATCTTGTCATATTACGTGACATAATCTCTGCTACTTCTTCTTGGTATGCTATATTATCAGATGCTTCATCCATAAGTCTTTCTATTTTATCAATATTCATTTCAGCATTTAATTGCTTTAAAACCTTATTTCCTTCTTGTAAACCAAATACAACATCCTTTTGTACAAGTGCAAATTCAACACTTCCAACAAGTTGTTCAAGTGCATCTAATTGTTGATCTGTTCTTAATAACAATTGTTCTTGGTATTTCTTTTTTCTTAATGCAAGTTGTGCTTTTCTCTTATCTCCGTTTTTCAAGAATTCAATAGCTAAATTCCGTTCTTTATTAAGTATAAATTGTATACTTTTCTGATATTCTTCAAGCTTATCTCTTTGCATTTTCATGCTTAAAATCGCACGGTCTTGTGCAGTGATTTTACTATTGTTTCCTCCCATATTGTTCAACAATAAGTAAACAACAGTCAAAAAAAGTGAATAATAAACAACCAATAACCAGATCACAAATTAGACAGTCAATATATACAAGAAACAATCAACAATCAACAGTCAATATGTCGAAAGTTGAATTGGTAGATAGATCAACCAAACTTTATTTCCTAAAATAAGCTTTTAAAGTTCACTTTACCTCATTACATATTCACCTTTAATTTCTCCTAAAGGCATATAATTGTTACAAAAATATATTCATTAAATAGCTATAATTTACAAAATTATATTATCAAATTTGTTTTACCTTTTTAATCAAATTTAAATCAAATATATGCAATATATTCTTTTGTTTAGAATTACTTCTTTAAGGTATATATTTACTAAATTACACATACTAACAAGTGTAACATAATATTTCTTAAATATAAACTATTACAAAAATCTTCGATTCATCAACCATCATAAAATATCATGAAAAAAAGAATATCAGGTTCAATAGAAGAACGTGTTATTGCATATGCAAAGGATTTCTCTCCTCAAATCGATTATGGAACTCCATACACGGCTGTAGACGCAATTATCAAATATGCACAATCTCAAGATTTCTTACTTCAAAGAACAAAGAAAGCATTACTTGAAAAATGTGCTGAAAAGGCTTTTTCGATTTTGATGGATGAACGATTGAAGGCATTTGATGAAGAGAAAGATGAAGAGGAGGAAGAGAAACAGGTTGAAGATAGAGTTTTGAATAATTCAATAGTTGATCTATGGAAGAAACCAAGTCAACAGAGTCAACAAGCACAACCTGCTCAGCAAGCTGAGCAGGTACAGCAGGCACAGCAAGGTGAACAAACAACTAGAAAACGTGACAGATCAGGTAAAGAAATTCGTAAAAAAGTAGATAGAACTCCACCTTCAAATATTAAATTATCAGACTTAGGTGGTATGGAAAATGTAATAGAAAGAATACTTGAACTTGTAGGTATGCCTCTATTACATCCAGAAGTCTATTTACACACAGGTATTGATCCTCCTCGTGGTGTATTACTTCATGGTCCTCCAGGTTGTGGTAAAACAATGCTTGCAAATGCAATTGCAGGTGAATTAGGTGTACCCTTTATATCAATATCTGCACCATCTGTTATTTCAGGTATGTCAGGTGAATCAGAAAAGAAGATCCGTGAAATATTTGAAGAAGCAAGATCTTTAGCTCCTTGTTTAATGTTTATTGACGAAATTGACGCTATCACTCCAAAGAGAGAAAGTGCTCAACGTGAAATGGAAAGAAGAGTAGTAGCTCAATTGTTAACAAGTATGGATACTCTCTCTTTACAAAACACTGGCGGTAAAGCTGTAATCATTATAGGTGCAACAAATAGACCTGATTCTTTAGATGAAGCTTTAAGAAGAGCTGGAAGATTCGATACTGAAATTGGTATGTCTGTTCCTTCAGAAGAATCAAGAGAAAAAATACTTAAAGTTCTAAGTAGAAAATTAAGACTTTCTGGTGATTTCGATTTCGCAGCTTTAGCTAAAATGACTCCTGGTTTCGTAGGTGCTGACCTTAACTCTCTAACGTCTGTCGCTGGTTTATGCGCTATAAAACGTATATTCGAATACCTTAAATCTTCAGAAACTGATTCAATGGATATTGATGAATTATCTCCTTCTTCTGTTATAAAGAAATTCATAGACGCTCATCCTGAGCCTTTAACAGAAGAACAACTCGAACCTTTAAATATAACAATTGATGATTTCATCACTGCATTGCCTTCTATACAACCATCATCAAAACGTGAAGGTTTCACAACTGTTCCTGATGTAACTTGGGCTGATGTGGGTGCTTTAGGACCAATTAGAAAAGAATTGCAAATGGCAATCGTTCAACCAATTATGAGACCTGATCTATATAAATCTGTTGGTGTTACTGCTCCTTCAGGTGTACTTCTTTGGGGACCTCCAGGATGTGGTAAAACACTTCTTGCAAAAGCAGTAGCAAATGAATCAAGAGCTAATTTCATCTCAGTAAGAGGTCCTGAATTATTGAATAAATATGTCGGTGAATCTGAACGTGCTGTTAGACAAGTGTTTTTAAGAGCAAGAGCTTCTGTACCATGTGTTATATTCTTTGATGAATTAGATGCTCTTGTACCGAAAAGAGATGATGCTTTATCTGAATCTTCTTCAAGAGTAGTAAACACCCTATTAACAGAATTAGATGGTCTAAATGATCGTCAAAGTGTATATGTTATTGGTGCAACAAATAGACCTGATATGATAGATGCAGCAATGCTTAGACCTGGAAGATTAGACAAACCTTTATTTGTACAACTTCCTAATGCAGATGAAAGGTATGAGATATTGAAAACTTTAACTAGAAAGACTCCTATTTCTAGTGAAATAAATATTAAAGAATTAGCTCATGATGAAAGAGGAAGAAACTTTTCAGGTGCTGATTTAGCTGCTTTGGTAAGAGAAGCTGCTGTATGTGCACTTCATCAAAGAGTTTCACAAACATTAGAAAAAGAAGAAAAGGAACAACCTGAAGAGGGTATAAGAATGTATTCTATGCCAAAGAGGGAAGAAGAAAAGGAAGAGATGAAAATAATAGTAGAAAGAGAACATTTCGAATATGCTTTTGATCATGTTAGACCAAGTGTTAGTGATGATGATAGAAAGAAGTATACTCGATTGAGTAGACAACTTGGATGGAATTAAAAGAATATATGTATATTTTGACTTTTTCGTAGTGGTAAAATACCACAGTTGGTTACCAAAAATCATCTTCGATATTCTCAGAAGTAGTTATATTTGAAGTTTGACGTAAAGAATCTTCATCAGCAAAAAAATCATCATATGCATGTTGATTTTTATACTTTTGAGCAGCTTTTTGTTCAGCATCTTCACGTTCCTTTTGCTTACGTTCAGCTTCAATAAGTGCTAATTTATGATTCTGTTGACGATCGTAATCAAGTCGTTCCTGTTGGAAATCAGGGAACCTCTCTTCTTTTGTCTTTTCAAGTCTATTAATAATAGCATTTATACGCTTTGGAATTCTTGTACGTTTAACAAGTTTAGGGTTCTTAAATCCAACTTGACCAGTAACCATACTTCCATCCTTATGAAGATTTGACCAAGGTGTATAAATAATAGCAATATTATCCCTTTTATTACCTTGAATAGAGTTTGCCTTTGTAAGTTGAGCACAGTCTTCTATAACTTCTTCGGGGATTGATTTCCAATCCATTCCATCTTCAATTCTTAAATAAACATGAGCTGATGATAGGTCATCTACGTGAAACCAAATATCATCAGGAAATCCATATCTTATAAGGGATTCATCTATTAATCAGTTAGTAACAAAAAAACTTTATATATATTAAAGGTTACATACTTTCTTCTTTATGCTTTCCCATATAAAGGGTATAATCTTTATCTTGTTTGGACGTAAAATAGTAAACCATTGTTGAAGTGTGAATGAAAGGTGAAATGACCTAAAAGGGTAAGTCTACGTGACGGTTTACGTAACAACGACTGTGTGCATAGCACACATGAAATAACAATAATACGATGATATTAATAGAACAACAATACAATGATATTAATAGAACAAAAATATAATAATACGTAAACAGTACACTATGTAATCACTATACAGCACGATGTAACACAATGTAATCACTATACAGCACAATGTAACACAATACACAATACACAATACACTATACACTATACACTATACTAACTAGGCAGTAGGTTGATAACCAGCGTCAGACAATACTTCCTTAATAGCTTGAAGTGCTTCATCAAGTTGATAACTATACTGATTAGCTGTAACACCCATATGTCCTAAACGAATATATGTAGGTGCAATACCCTTAAGAAGACCACCAGCAAGTACAAATCCCTTTGCAGCTAATTTTGGAAGAACATCAGGTCCAGTAAGACCCTTTGGTAAGAAAATTGTGGTTAAACCATGAGCTTCAGAATCACTATTTACAGGAATTTGTTTAAGACCAATTGAAGCAATAAATGATTTAACTTTATCAGAAGCAGCCTTATGTACAGCAAAAGTCTCTTCAAGAGGAGAAGCAAGTATCAATGAAAGAGATTGATGAAGTGCAGCAATATTCTGTACTGCTTGTGTTGAAAAGTACATTGGTTTACCAGCTTCATTTGTTTTCATAATAGGTAACCATTTTGCAAGAGATACATAATAAGCATGAATAGGAGCCTTTCTTGATTCAAAAACAGAAATAGCTCTATCAGATAACTGAATAAGAGCTAAACCAGGTGGTGCTCCAAGACCCTTTTGAGATGCAGTAACTACAGCATCAATATCCCAGCTATCAAATCGAATTTCTTCAACAGCAACAGAACAAACACCATCAACAACAATAAGAACATCAGAATTGACTTTACGAATACCAGCAGCAAGTTCCTTTACAGGTGATAGCACAGCAGAAGAAGTATCTACATGTGTAATAATAACTGCTTTATAAGTATCAGCAGAAAGAGCTTTAACAGCAGAATCAACATCAGGTGCAACACCTACATCATACCTTACATGAACTACATCAGCACCATAAGCAGTTAAACAATCAGCAAACCCTTCAGAGAAATAACCAATATTCAATACAAGTACTTTCTCACCAGGTTCAATAAGATTTGCAGCAATTACATCCCATCCTACAGTACCACCACCAGAAAGAATCAAAGGTTGACCCTTATCGGGGCTATTGTCAAGTACTTTACGGAACATTTTAAGAGATTCCGAAAAAGTCTTAACAAAAGGACCAGATACATGTGATACTGCAGGAGTAGCCATTGCAGCTACAACAGAATCATGTAATTCTATTGGTCCAGGAACCATGGAAAGTGGATGAGTAGGTTGAGATGAACGCTGCATTATATGAGATTGGAAAAGTTTAAGACGGTGAGCCACAGTGTGTATCTTTTATTCTTCGTAAAGCAAAAGATACAGGTAAAGAAAGAAAGAAGGTTCACAATAGAGCGATCTTATATCTTTTCTTTTCAATTACCCTGTCTTTTGATTATGAAAAATATATCAACAAATATCTGGAAAAAGTTGTAGATAACGTGAAAAAAATAATAAATTTAGAGTAAAGAGAAGGAAGATAAGAAAATAAAGATAAAGTGAAAAATTTGAAATATTACTGTTGTATATGATTTTCTTAAAAAAGTGACTTTCTCCGAGACGATCGGGTGGGCGCACTATAAAGTGTGGGGTTGGATTTAAGTCGAATTTATATAGAAAATCACTACCAAAAGAGGTATAAAAAAGAAGGCTTACAACTGAGCGTATAAGAAATATACAACTTATAATACGTTACTACTTATGTATAATAAAATGAACAATCAGCTTAATGAATGATGTGATATTCATATATGAATAAATCTACGAATCATTACGTAATTGACATAGCCCACTAATTTAATACCGTTAGCGCTTAATTCAGCCGTAAATCACTTACACCTACATTCAACTTCACCAGTTCACAAACCATTCATATTTCATTATCGTTATAAAATGCTAGTATTAGCCTTAGGAGATGCACATATCCCAGATAGAGCAATAGATATTTGTGATGAATTTAAGAAACTATTAAAACCTGGACGTATTGGGCTTACACTTTGTTTAGGTAATCTTACCGATAAAACAACCTTCGATTATATAAAATCATTATCACCACAACTTGATATTGTAAGAGGAGATTGTGATTTAATGTCAGGGTTACCGCAAACTAAAGTTATAGCTACAGGTGGATTAAGAATAGGTATAACACATGCACAAAATATAGTACCAAGAGGTGATGCTGATTCATTATTAATACTTGCTAGGCAACTAGATGCTGATGTATTATTGTTTGGTGGTACACATAAATTTGAAGCTTATGAATTAGATGGTAGATTTTTCCTTAATCCTGGTTCTATAACGGGAGCTTATTCGACTGAATGGCCATCAATGGAGTCAAAAGGTCTACAAACAACACCTAGTTTTTGTTTATTAGATATACAAGGTACTGAATTAACTTTGTATGTTTATAAGTTAGTTGATGATCAATTAAAAGTTGAAAGAATTCGTTACCAAAAGGATTAATGATATTTACTTTTTATCTTTTTAGCAATCACCTTCTCTTATTCTCTTCCATTAATTGTTCTGCTCTTAATCTAGCTTGTGCACAAACTTGTGCTTGAACTTCTGTTAATTCCTTATACCTATCATCATTTAAGTAATCATCAACTTTATATAACCTTCCTGACCCAACCTTTTTAGGCTTTGTTTCCTTTTCGTTTGTAATACTTATAGATTTCCCATTTTCATCAACTTCATATTCTCCTGGAAGTAAATGACTTTTAGAAACAGGTATAAGTGATTCATTTGCAAGTTTTGTAATAGATTTATCCTTTAAGTGTTTTTCAAGACGACTAACTTTAGCCTTTTTAGGTGTACCAACAACAGAACTACCAGCACTACTCGTAGCACTAGTAGTGCTTGTATTTCCATAAGCAAACTGTGCAGCCTCTAATTGATTCTCAACAGGTATACCTGAATGTTTAGCTGCTAATTCATAAGTACTAAATTCTCTTTGATGTGTCATACGACTATGATTTATAAATCCTTGCATAGTAGTAAATTTATCCCTGCCACAATCAATACATACCATACGAACTATTATACCATCTGATCTTCTATATAAAAACTCCTTTGGTACATGTGGTACTGGTATTTGTGGTACATTTGTATCTGAATTAGTTCTACTATTATCAACTGAATTCCTTGAACTATTACTTCCAAATGTCGATCGACGACTTCCTTTAGCTGATGATCTTGTAAAATATTCAAATTCTGCTTTTGGTTTCGATCTTTCTTTTTCAACCTCATTTATATCGCTCTTACAATTCGAACAAATACCATTATTATTGTCTTGATTTAGGTATGATGCATATATTTTAGCAAATTCATTAGGTTCACCACATTCCATTCTTGTACTTGAGTCCAGCTCTTGTGGTAAAGCTTGTTGCATTTGTAGCATCATTACATTTATTTTAGCTATTTCATCTTCTATTGTTGATAATTCTCTGTGTTTTAATAGGATCTCTAAATCAAATTGGGAGGCGATTGTATTTCGAAGTTCATTACTATTCAACATTTCAGCTGTACGGAAGATTTAACAAGAACAGATGCAACAAGGACAGATAAAACAAGGAAACAATAGGCGCAAACAAGTAAACAGGTAAATACGATAACAAAAATACAGCGTAAAATGCAGTATATATAATATACAGTGATTTAGAGAAGATAATGGAAAGGTGAAGGTGAAAATCTATTAGCTAAATTACGGTTATAGGGTTTCATTAGGGTATCTAACACATTTTATCTACCTCGATAAATGTATCCCATATGAACAACAACCACTATCTAATGATTCAAATTAGGAAGGGTGAAAAGATTGAAAAGGCTGTTGATAAAATCATAGAAAAGCTTAAATTGGATGGTCATGTAGATTTGTATGCTGAAGCATATGCTTCACCAAAGTTAGTATCGATTGTTGAGATAGTGAAAAGACAGTACACTGGTATGATTCAACAAGATACTTTAATTGATAAAAATGACCGTATTATAAGGTTAAGAGTGACATTAAAAAATATTCAATGAATTCTTTTTCTTAATTTGTAGGATTTCAAAGGTTTTTGTGAGATGTTGTCGAAGGACGACGGTAGAGGTTGTAGTGCAGCATTAAGAATATCTTCAGCGTCACTAAGAACACTTTCAGTGTTCTTAGTTTTCACACGGTTAACAGTGTTAATGTTCTCAACATCATTATTTATGTTCTTAGCAGGTTTAGTGGTCTTAGCAGTCTTCATGTTCTCCACACTCTTCATGTTCTTCACACCCTTATTCTCAGCACTCTTTACACTCTTCACATCACTATTGTTCTTAACATTTACACTCCTCTTCACACTTATACTCTTCACATCACTATTGTTCTTAACATTTACACTCCTCTTCATATCACTATTGTTCTTAACATTAACACTCTTCTTCACACCCCTACTCCTTATACCCTTTGTGTTGACACCACCCGCACTCTTAATCACTTCATCCCCTTCATCTATTGTATCAAGATTTGGACTCATAACTGTACCATACCTCCTACTAACAACTTCACCAGAAAATGCAATCTTACTTGCTATTGGCCTCTTGATCCATACTCCACGATCACTCACTATTGCATTCATTAATGGCATTAAAAGTAACTCATCTACTTCACTCAATTCTCTCTTTTTCTTCAATTCGTTAGTCTTAATTCTTTTAATCATCAATCAATTATACTTACTTTATTCATCATTGATCTACGTTAGAATCAAAAAAGGTACAGAAGATCAAAAACATGTGAAAGTAGGGTAAATCGATTTCAAAAAAAATCTCGAGCTCAATTACCATCTCTACATACATCCAACATTCTCAAAGAAAACATAGAAACATAAAACACACCTGATAGTAATGATTCTTATAAGACAAGCAAGGTCTGAAGACCTTATAGGTATGCAAAATTGTAACCTTCATAACCTACCTGAAAACTATGCTTTAAGGTACTATTTGTACCATGCATTATCATGGCCATTTGCATCATTTGTTGCAGAAATAAACGGTAAAATAGTAGGATATGTACTATCGAAAATGGAAGAAGAACCAAACGGTGGCATTCAAAGTGGTCATGTAACTTCAGTATCAGTACTTAGAACATATAGAAGAATGGGACTTGCAGGTAAATTAATGCGATTGTCTTTACGCGCATTAAGAGATAGTTATGGTGCACAATACGTATCACTTCATGTACGTAAATCAAATAGAGCTGCTCTTCATTTATACCAAAGAACATTAGATTTCACTGTAGTAACAATTGAAAAGGGCTACTATGGTGACGGTGAAGACGCTTATCAGATGAAAAAGGATTTAAAGGATTTGAGAGAAGAAGATCCTATAGATTTGCTAAAAGTTCAACAGCTATCTATATCGGTATAGTGTGTATAATAATTTATATAGAATGTATAATTATCATACATCATTCAATGCAACACATATTGCTCCCTTATGATGCCCATTGTATTGTCTAATAACCTGTGAAGATGATAATTCCCAAAGACGTGCATAATGATCACTAGATGCTGTAACTAAATATGCACTATCTGCACTGAATGCACAATCCCATACCCACCTTTGATGATTAGTAAGACTTGTCTCTAAACTGAATCCATTTAATGACCAAATCCTTGCTGTATGATCTGCTGAACATGTCGCTAAATGTTTAACATCTGGTGATATCATAGCTCTTGTAAGATACTTATTATGTGCTCGTAATTTAGTTACTGGATGAAGACTCGTAGAATCATGTGAATTAACCATCTTCCATACATAACAATTTCCTCTATTATTACCTGCAACAAGCATAGACCCATCTGCTGCAACCGCAACTGATCGAACTGGTACATCTTGTTCAGGTATTAATTGATGCGTACATGTACTTTCACCTAAATCCCATATACGAATATTACCATCTTGATCTCCAGAAATCAGTTCACCTTGATTTGGATGAATAACAACATCATTCACTGCACATCCTCTATGCTTGTAATTTCTTTGTACATTGGGACTCCTCATATCCCATACTTTCACTGTACCATCTTCAGAACTTGTTACTATCCATTTACCTTCAGCTTGAAATGCAACAGATGTAACATTACTCTTATGTCCTTCAAATGTCATAACAGGGTTAGGATTTTGTGTCGTTATATCATACATTCTTACATGCATATGTCCAGCTGCTGCAAGAAGCCTTTTATCTGGCGATATAGCCAATCGATTCACTTGTGATCCAGGATGTTGAATAGTACGCGAACAAATACCAGAAAGTGCCTCCCAAAATCGAATTGTATGGTCATAGCCGGCAGAGGCTAAAATTACTGACATTTTGGTAGATGATTGTTACTTCTTAGTAGGATGGTGAATCGGCGATGGTTGGTAAGTAGGCTAAAACCTTGCACATGATTTGTATGTAAATCTATACTTATGGCAATATTATTAAATTAGGGTAATTTGATGATTAATGTATAAGTTAATGTATAGAATATACGGTATACGAAGTATACTGTGTGGTGTCCATATAATGATGACGTATGTTGCCAGAGCGGTAGGTATGGTGTATAAGATATGTATTGCCTGTCACTCACACAGTTCGTGGGGTATGCAGAATTGGTTCTTGATCGTGCATTCAACACATAGTATACTTCGTATACTATGTACTTCTAATACTTATATTTACTCCTCATCAACAACAAGCACAGACGCCTTATCTAATAGATCAGCTAACTCGCCACTCTTATGCATAGACATAACTATATCACATCCTCCTATGAATTCTTGATTTACATACAATTGTGGAATAGTTGGCCAATTAGAATACTCCTTAATGCCTTGTCTTAACTCTGGATCTTCAAGAACATTATATGCTGCAAACTTATTAGGATCAACTCCTTGTAATCCAAGTATCTGTATAGTAGCTCTTGAAAACCCACACATTGGCTGTTCAGGCGTACCTTTCATAAACAATACAACAGGTGCTGATTTAATAGCTTCATCAATAGCATTTCTAGTCTCATCTGAAATGAATCGAACTTGTACTCTAGGTCCATATGATACTTTCAACCCACCAAATCTTATACTATTTGATCTATTAGCATTAAGAACTCCATCGGTGTTCGTATAACTAGGTCCAGATCTTATTGATAGAGGCCTGGAAAACCTTAAAGGTAATGAAGAGTTGCAATTTTGATTGAAGCCTGATTTACAAGAGTTCACTACTCTTGAAGTCCATCTCAGGCTTTTAATTATACTGCCACTTCTGTTCATACTTAGTACAATCCAAAATTGACTAATAGGGTTTGTCTATATACAGAATAAGTATTTGATAGTCAATATAATGATTCTGTTTGTTAGGAAGAGATGTTGCAGCCTATAGTGGTGATTCTAATGAAGGGTTACCCGGTAGCCAGCAAGATTTGGAGATCTAACGCTGGAAACTGGGTTATGCTGTAAATTTATGTTTACTGTTTACTGTTTACTGTTTACTGCTTATTGTCTACTGCTTACTGTTTGCTGCGTAAACAGTGAATACAGAACAGAGTTGCGGCTTCATCACACAATAATCATAATCTAGTCAAAATCTTGCACTTTCACAGATTTCAAGAACTCTGCACTTAATAACTCATAAACAGAAAAGAAAGTCATATTCGTAAACGCTGTACGAACTAAAGAAACACCCAAACCTCTATAAAGCCTCTTAGAAAACAAAGCTATACTCCGCTTTCTTGAATGACCATGTGCAAGCACATCCCTTTGATATATAGACTTTAGTGTATCCACAGGAAACACTACAATCCAAGATAACATTCCACATAACCCACCAGAAGCTGCTACAGCTAAAGGAGTAGGAGGCTTATCAGCTGGACTTAGTAATATCTTAAAACTCTCATAGACAGCAAAGTAGAGACCAGTCCCTACAGAGTCTCTTATTATATGATAAGAGAAACCAGAGTATAACCCACGAACACCTCTTGTTTGAACTATATGTTTCATTGCTTGAAAAGTACCAGCTTTAGGTTTTGATGCTTGTGGAATTGAATCAGGCGACATTGCAGCTTGTGCTCTAGCCATAAGTCTTTCAATTTGGGCACTTAGTTTAGCAAATTCAAAAGGACAAGCAAATACAGTAACAAATGCACCTGCAGCAACACCTGCAAGAGCACATGGGATAGTACTATAAGCCAAATCCAAACCTCTTAGACCAGCATGTGGGGTTTGAATTTGTAATCGATCTGAGATCTTTTGTTTAGCTGCAACATAGAAAGAGAATGATGCAGTTCTTGATATTGTTACAGATACCAATGGCGCTGAAAGACCTCTAAAGAAACCTCTTGTACCTTCAGTTTGATGTGTATGTCTTACGCAATCCCATACTGAAGCAAATTTATAGGCTTGCATTCTTGTCTTAATAGAATCAAAAGGGAAACCTACTGTAGTTGAACATATTGAAGCAGCAGAAGCACAAATTGCTGTTTGGCCTTCTTTAGCCATTTCAAATATTTCAAATATTCACAGAGGTAGTAGTTCCGGTAATGTTTGCGGTATATTATTTTTACAGTTATCGAATAAGTTACGGAGGTACGGTGTAAAGGAGATATAAAGCCGTGTACGGCTTTGAATGGTTCACGAGTTATTTGAATCTACGATTTAGAAGTTTATGATTTATAATAAAGGGTTATAACGTTAAGAAATTATTGATACGTGATTGGTTATATATCACCCGGTTATTGATCACTAATAGATAATCCAGTAGACAAGAAAAGCTGTGAATATCAACAATGGATTAAGAAGTGTTGATAATGTAGAAGATTGATTTCTAACAGTTGGAGTAGGTTGGGTAGCATTTACTAGGTTAAAAGTAGCTGAAGGGTTGATACTTATAATATCAATACCATTTCTGAGTGTAGAAGTGGCTACAGCAGCTTGGGAAATTGGAGAAGCTGTCGAAGTTGCTGGAACAGTTGGTACAAGTACAGCAGTTAAAGTAGAAGACTTAATATCAGAATTTTGATGAACTAAAGCAACAGCAATTAAAGAGGAATTAGCAGGTTTATTATCACCATAATCTTCTTGAAATACACCATCATTTTCAAAAACTCTTAAATATCCATGTCCATGATCTTTTGCAAGACAAAGTTCATCTATAACTTCTTCTACATATTGCAATTGTCCAGCATGACTTGTAGCAGCCTTTGGACAAAATGAATAGCATTTACTATACATATCTTTCATACTAAGACATTGACAGTATTGATCTTTTGTACCACAACAATACAATGATTGAAGAGTACCTTTCATACATTCGTCAACTTCTTTATTCTTACAAGGAGCATCCAATTGCTCCAAAAGGGCTTGAGGGCCCATATGTTTGTAGAGTTGAGCGCTAGAATAATGAGCAAGAAGGAATAATATACCGAAAGTAACCATTTTAGTTGATTAAGTTGATCTCAGGGTAGGTAGCGTATAACAAACAATAACAACCAAAAGAATGATTGGCAGTGACAAAATAGTAGCAATGACAAACAGCGACAAACAGTAACAAATGGTAACAGTTTAAGATAAGAAATATATTAAATAAGTGTAGTAAATAGATACATGAAGTGCATATAAATTGTGATGATTCATAAGTATTACCCAAATAGGAAATATTAAAGTTTGGTTATAAATCACGAGTCAAATGTAGATTAATCAGTTTTATATAAAGGGTCCAATGTATCCTCAATTAAAACTTCTTAACTATTCTTTGTTTAGGAATCCGAGAAAATGAAGAGATCAAAAAGGAATACGTAAAGGGGGTATTTTGCCGGCTACGTAAGCAATACGATGTATTTGTTACATGCATTCTATTTTACTTGTATATATACAAAGGGATATCCCTTTAGTACTTGTTACCTTTACATCATATTTCTTATGTCAACTAGAGAATTAAGTAGTTCTGTACCTTCTACAGAATCATCAAGTATTGTTCCTACTACAAGTGATTCAGTTAAACCTGTAGATCCTACACCTACACCTACACCTGAACCAACACCTGCGCCTACGCCTACAAGTTCAACTCCTGTACCATCGCCTGAAAGTACAGACAACCAATCTAAAGGTAAGTAAACTCATACAAGTTTTGTTAAATGAAAAGAAGATATTTGGGAGGCGATTTGTATGTATTTCTTTATTTATGAAGTTCTAGGTCAATTTAAAAAACAGTAATAATTTCACCGTTGGGAAATGATCATTGCGATAAATCCAATGGTCTTTTAAGCAGTTCATTTATGTTACTATAAATAGAAAATAAAGAATGTTTATTGGATCGCTTTATTCTTTCATTTTCTTTGTTTGTGAATTAATATGCAGGGGAATGGAAAAAAGGCAAAGAAAGGAAAAAAATAATTATCATTTTAACTTTGATCGGTCTTATAAAAAGGCTGTCAATTGACATACATTTTTCTTTAAAAGAGTTCCTTCTTTACAGTGAATATTTCCTTTCAAAAGTAATAGGGCGTTTCATTCTACGCGCCTTACTACTTCTTTTACCGTCATTTTCACCGTAGTTTATTTTTTTACGATCTTGGCCTTTTTTTGTACATACGCGTTACTTATATTAGAACGGTAACAACTTTTTGCGTATATACTTTATTTTTCTTTCTTTTCTTTCTTTTCTTTCTTTCCTATAAGAAGGGCATATATTTCGCTTCGAGATTTTATAGAAAGAAGACGAAAAAAGTACATAGGGGTGCAAAGAAAACGTAAGGGTGTGAAAAGAAAACATATAAGGGTGCAAAGCAAACACACAAAAGGCGCAAAGAAAACACAAAAGAAAACACGTACCGCGAACTTGAACATATCGCGATCCTTTTTACACGCAAAAATACATACTTAACATTCTAATTAAGTGACCTTCACAATGAATGCATCCAACTCAACAGATATTTCATCGTCACTCGATCCTAGTCTTCCGGTATCAACTTTATCAAGTATATCAAGTATCACTGAACCTTCAACAACTTCTCAAAATTCTTCTACTCAATCTTCTGAATCATCAAGTATACTAACATCAACACCAGACCAATCAACAAATGATGGACAATTCACTACCGTATTTTCTACATCAACTTTTATAGTTACACCATCAGAAACAAATCCTATAACTTCAGAGTCTACTTTATCACCTACTACAACATCGACATCTACAACTACTGGCTCAGCAACTGCTGCAGATCAATCTATTTCTCCTACTGCTTCTTTAAGTTCAAGCGAAAGCTCTTCTGGTCTTAGTAAAGGTGCTACTATCGGTGTTGCTATAGGTGTACCTATTGCTGCCGTATTAATTATATCTGTACTATTTGTATTCTTCTTTAGAAGATTCCGTAAGAAAAGAAGTGAACAAGACGCTATTAGAGAAAGTGTCGAAGACTACGATTTCAATTCTGATTCACCTACAAATGATCCTTCTAAAACTGCTGTAGCTGCTGGCGCTATAATGACTGATAACGCACTAGCTTCTTCTGCTGCTATGACTGAAAAGAATTCACAGGAAGATGATGAATATAGAGGTTGGTCTACAACTAAAAAGCCACATGATTCAGATTCAGAAGGCTCAGAATCAAACGCTTTCACAAATTTAGATGATTCTTCTCCACTCTCAGGTACAACGCCTTCAACTGATAGAGGAATCTCAGCAAACTTTTAGCCCATGCATATATATTCACTTGTTATACATCATTAGTCAACTCGTATTGTGTTACAAAACTATTACCAAAACAAGTAATACAATAAGCACAATAGTCAGTACCGCAATACAACAATTACTAACTGTTTCTCTATTATTTTCAAGTACCCAATTAACCCTTTGCATACCCCTTTTTATTTTATCTTGTACATGATCAATATGATTATCTAGATCATCTATCATCACACTTTGTTCCGCTAATTCATTCCCCATTAACCTAGCTTGACTCTTTAACGTTTTAACTGATCCCATAACTCCATCTAAATCACGATCTTGTTGTTCCATAATCAACATCTGTTGTTCTGCTGCAAATTGCGCAACGGAATCATCTCGTAGAGGCTCATCCGTATACCTATCACTAAACGGATTCTCATCCATTCCATTCTTACTCTTACCATAAGATTTAACAACGCTTAAATACCTCTGATTAAGATCATACAAAGCACTTTGTCTACTGCGTACTGTTTCAGAATCTGCACCAAATCTACTGCCATTTTGTTCTAATACTTGTAAAGCTTCACTCAAATCTTCAAGCCCGGCTTTCACATCTTCGCTAAGCTCTTCAAACTCTATTTTAGAAACATCACTATTCTTTAATCTTTCAAGCTCTTCTAGTTGACTTCTTACGTCTTCTTCAACTTGTACAAAGGGATCCATCGTTGGTACAATGGCTTCTCGAAGCTTACGAATAAGGTCGCAAGACTTTTACTAGTGCCCTACATTTAAATAATACTACTTACACACATACACAATATAGGTCTAGCAAAATTCACGTGATAAACACCCAACTATACGACTTTTCTTCTACCACGTGCAATACTGATTTCATCACCATTACACTCATTCTTTCTCTCAATACCTCTACTTCATAAGGTAAACAAATGAAATTCGGAAAGTACCTGGCTAAACGCCAGCTTGAACTTCCTGAATATGCTACTTGCTTTATCGACTACAAGGCTTTAAAGAAACTCATAAAGTATCTGGGCGATGGATCTGCTGCTTCTTTGCTCGCTAACAAGACAGTGTTTTTCTTCAGATTGGAACGTGAATTGGATAAAGTTAATGACTGTTATTTGAACAAGGAAGCAGAATTACAGTCAAGATTAGATGCTCTAATTGAAAAAGGCACTCAGTTACCAAGAATGCCCGCTATCTATAAAATATCTCTTATAAAGGCTTTTCAAAGGTTTAGACGCGATATTGACAGATTGCAATTGTATGTAGAGTTAAATGCCACCGGGTTCTCAAAAGTATTAAAGAAGTGGGATAAAAGGTCTAAGAGTCACGTCAAGGAATTATACCTTTCAAGAGCTGTAGAAGTTCAGCCTGTATTTCATAGAGACGTCATCGCTACTCTTTCTGATAAGGTAGCTGAAATACTATTAGAATTAGATTCTTATTCTGCCCCTGATCCCCCGCAATCTCTTACTACTATAAGAACTATTCCGAATGATCCTATAACAAATGAGAATTCTGTCACTGCTCCATGGGCTGAAATAGATCTTGTCGCTTCTCAATTAGATGATCCTGACGTACTTAATCCTTGGATAGCTCAAGTACGAAGTTCTTCTCAAAATCCTTCTTTACAAGTATCTCAGCTATTTCTTCATCTTATAGCTTCTCCGAGTTCCTCTAATACTTCAATATTGGCCCTTTATAATTCTGGTTTGGTGGATTTATCTACTGTAGACGACATCAATTCTAGAAACGCCTTACACGAAGCTGCTATTACTGGAAGAGAACCTATAATTGAATTGGCTTTAAAAAATGGTGCTGATATCTCATTAAAGGACAATTTCGGAAGAATACCTCTTCATTATGCTGTTATTCACGGAAACGATTCTATTATTAAATTACTTGTTCGTGACGATTTACTAAATATCACTGATAACGACAATTATTCTTCTTTAGTCTTTGCAATTATTAATAATCATATTAATGCTGCTAGAGAGCTGTTATCTTCTGGGGCTTCTACTCATCCTGCTTCGGCCCAAGATTATATACCTCTTAATCTCGCTTGTCAACATGGTCTTGTAGATATAGTGCAACTACTATTAAGACATAATCTAGATTTTATACCAGATGTTGAGGGCTTATATCCAATTCACTTGGCTTCTAGAGCTGGTCATCATCAAATTATTCCTTTGTTGCATGCTGCAGGTGCTGATCCTGACCAAATGTGCAAGTTTAACGGCTGGACCGCTTTGTTTTATGCTGCTTCTGAAGGTCATCATCTTGTCATACAAGCTTTACTAGATGTAGCTGCAAACCCTTCTTTAACTGATGAAAAATTTCATACTCCAATGCATTATGCTGCTTGGGAAGGTCACGCAAAAGTACTTCAGTTACTCGCTCCTATAACTATTTTGAAGACACCAACTGGTTTATTACAAAACAATATTTTGGAATCGGACGACGAATCTCCTATCAATGCTGGTGCTGCGTTTGCGGATGTTGATGCAATACCTGATTTGATCTTACCTCCACCAATGCTTCCTCTTAGAAGGTATGGACATAATTACCTTGACAGAAAAATAATGATTCGTCTGTCTTTTGAATCAACTCAAAACGGGAAACCTGCTATTTATTTTTATTCTGATACTGACGATTATCCTTCAACTCGTTTGAATGTAGCTAGTCAAGCTTCAGATGTTTTGCCCAGAACTCTCGCTTTGCCTTTAGCTGATGATGATCATAGACTTACTTTTCAAATAGATCAACTCGAAACTTTCTCTATAGAGTTTGAACTATACCCTGCTTTTGGTTCAAAACTTGTAGGTAGAACGGTTGGTCTGCCTACACTATTTAACAATGCTCAAATTTTAAGAGGTTCAGTTAGTTATGGTAATGTTGGTGGTATTCACACGTTACCTCTTTTTGATACTCGTCTAAAGGTTATCGGTGAAATTACCTTTTCGTTCACTATAATTCGACCCTTCTCTGGTAGACCTTTAGAGATATCTTCATTTGAACCTTATTGGAAATCTACTTCTGAAAGCGAACCTGGAAGGGCTAATAATCATCACAGCAATCCTTCTAATTTTTCACTTGCTCCTACAGGTGCTACTTTGTCAACAACTACACTGAATCAGTCATTTTTAACTTCATTTTCTCTTAATGGCGAGTATTTGAGAATTCCAGTACAAATTACAAAGGATAGAAAAGTTATCGTATATAGAGACTTTAATGTACGTATTATGGAAGGAGTTCATGTACCATGTTGGACATTAACATTATCAGAGATGTCGCAGTTACCTGCGTTTGCTCATTTAAATGAATTAAAAGAAATGGAATGGAATGAAAGTACTCTCATTTCTACTTTGAAGGACAGAATGTTTTTGTTACAGGATCTTCTTATAGTTTTGCCTACAGATACCAAAATAGATTTGGAATTGTTATACCCTACTGATGCAGATGCAAAGGCATTAGAAATAGATAAATCTGGAATTGGAATTGATGATATTAACGGGGTTGCTGACGAGGTTTTAGAAGTTGTCTTTGCTGCAGCGAGAAAAACTCATGAAACTGAAGGTGCTGCCAGAGATATTTTGTTCACTTCATCGCATGCAACATTATGCTCAGCTTTGAATTGGAAGCAGCCTAATTATGCAGTCCTTTTTCATTGCTCTGCTTTACAGCGTGAAATAGGTAACCATTTTGAATCAAAAACAGCACATGGATACACATTGAAACAAGAGGATGTAGAAAACAATATCACTGAGGATAGAAGATGTATTGGTATTAGAGAAGCAACAGCGTTTGCACAATTGAATAATCTGATGGGTGTGGTATGGGATATTGGACTACTAGAACTTGTTCCTTCATTAGCTACAAGTATTCGGGCGCTCGGATTGGTATTAATAGGAGAGTCTAGAAGTGACGGTAAGCCAAACCTTGACAATCTTCCAGAAGATATTGATGGTATTAGATCTCATCATTTTTTGAGATTTAGCCCTTCTAGAAATGAAGAGTAAGGATGTGTTGTTTTGCTACAAAAACAACTGTACAAAGATAAAAAGGAGTGGCAACGAAATGCAGCGATGAAAATATTTCAATGTTGTAATTAATATTATTGTGATATATACAAGGTTAGAAAATAGCAATAATTGTTCATAGAATGCATTGTTTTAAATGTCAGGAACAATAGCATTCTCAGCTCTTAAATCATGAATAGTTCCGTCAACTTCTAATGACCACTCTAGAAGTTCAAAAGATTCATCAGGATGTGGTCTTACAGCTCTGAATCTCATCATTCCTGTATTTTTAACACCTTTTACAGGCACTTTGAAATGGACATCTCCTCGAAGTATATTTAGTGACCCGAACAACCAAGGGAATACTCCGCTTAGCTGAATACGTGAGCCTAATAATTCTCTTGCGTTTTCTGATCTTCTTAAAGCAAACATAGCAGAATTGACTACGTTTGAATTCAGATTGTCGTAATTGATAATTACAACACTTATTAAGCTGCAAGCTAATGTGAAGGCTCCAAAGTACATATAGCTTCTGTATCCGTTATCGGGATTAGGTAGATCTACATCTAAGGCGACTGGCCTTTCTTTACCGCCGATTGTTCTGCCTGCTTTATCTAAATCATAATCGTCTTTGTACACAGTCTCTGCTGGAGTTGAACTTAGAGATGATTTGTATCTCATAGCTACCCTACTGGAAGAGCTCTGACTCAGGTTACGCAATACCCTAGGAGCAAGTAAATACCTTCTACTTAACATTGTACTTGCGGGGGTCAAGGGAGAAGCCGTAATAAATATAGAACTGCAAAGTAGAGAGAATGGCGAAGGTGAATCGATGATGGGTTTTTTCTTCATATCACGTGGATTTTAATTGTATAGATTATCTGCCAAAACAATAACTTACCCTACCAAATTAAGGTTTAAACTTAACTCCGCTCGTAAAAAAACTTTAAAAAGACGTTTATACAGTTAAAGGCACGAACCGTCTTTCTCGGTTAACCCTTTTAGGAAGGAAAAAGTGCAAAACATGTGACAGTTTTTGCAATATTTAAAAACGTAAATATCTCTTGAACCAGACATTTTGAACAAAAAATATCACTTCCACGCAAAAAATTGAGTCTACTTCCACCTTGCACCAAAGTTTCAAATAAAACTAAAATTTGGCCAAAAATCATCAAAATGTTGGATATACCTTGGTGTTTTTTCAATTTTTGGCCATTTTTCGGTAGATTAGGGTTTATGTTTTTGCAATTTCATATTTTGTTGAATATCTCTTTTAATATTCACTTATTCGGTTTGAAATTAAATATGTACGTAGCGAACACACGTGCGTAGATGTCATACGTGCAAGGTATCAAAAGAATATAAATTGAGTGCTTCAGAGGCTGTTAAACAAAAAGCTAAATATAGACCTGACCAATTCAAATTACATTTTTTTCACATACAAACTAACTCGATAATGTAGGATGGTATGATCTACATTTAGTGCAAGTTTCATATTAATAACATTTTGGCTGACAGAAAGAACTCAAAAAATGCTGAAAATGACGAAAAACTACAAATACGTCTAACTGAAGCAATCTTTGTTCAATTACTTATTCTTTCCAGTTCTGCTATAAGATTATATACAGTTATAACATATATAAAGGAAAATGTGACAGGATTAAATTCAAGAATTGATGTCTAATTTCCCGATTTGGACATCTCTGAGAAAAGACCGTTGACCGTTACGTTTGACAGCTGTCAAATGAACTTTAAATTACATTTTACAAAACCTTATTACTAGCTATTGATCAAATCAGCCTATTAATTCCAGATTACTCTCACAAAAGCGTCAGCTACTTAAAAAAATTATAAAGTATGTTTAAAATATCCGCATTTTAAATATATTTGATTTGCATATGGCTAGCAGGTCTGTGAATGTGACAAATAGACAGATTTGAGAATCCTAGTAAATTCGTATGTAAATCCTTAACTCCGAAGCAGTCCGATTAGTAGGGAACCGGGTAAAAATATAGGAACAAACTATGAAAAACTTATCAGACTTCGAGAAATTCATTATATAGCCATTTTGTCGCATAAAATTCACACAAAGCAATGCTTAGAAACAGGATAAGCACTATTTCGACATTCTGTCGTCAAAAGTCGACAAAAATCGAGCCAAGTACGGCTTCATTGCCATTACTTAAGCATACACCTGAAGCAAGTATATATAGACGTAAACTTCCAAAACGACCTGGCATGGCTGCGTATAAACAAGGAATGAGTTCATGGTTTTTATCTGATGGTTCGAAAGTGCCTGTAACAGTTCTTTTTGCAGATAGAAACCAAGTCACAGATGTAAGAACTCTAGAGAAGAACGGGTACACAGCTGTTCAAATTGGTGCAGGAAGTAAACACCATAAAAACATCACAAAACCAGAATTAGGTCACTTAATAAGAGCAGGAGTGCCACCAAAGCGAAATATATGCGAGATAATGATAGATCCTCGGTCAGAATTGCCTGAAGTTGGATCTGAACTCAATGTATCCATGTATGAACTTGGTTCATATGTAGACGTACAAGCTATCAGTAAAGGTAAAGGATTTGCAGGTGCTATGAAACGACACGGTTTCTCAGGTTCTCCTGCATCACATGGTGTTTCTTTGACTCATAGATCTCACGGTTCAATTGGTCAAAGTACTACGCCAGGCCGTGTTCTTCCAGGAAAGAAAATGGCTGGTCATATGGGTCATCAATCTGTTACGGTTCTTAACCTTCAAGTACTACAAGTATATCCTGAACAAGATATAGTCGTTCTTAGAGGTCATGTTCCTGGTCCAAAGAAAGGATTAGTGCGTATTAGAGATGCTATACGTCCTCCTAAACATCCAAAGAAATTGTAAATATATATACGTTTTTTCCGATAGATGTAATGCGACCTTTCTTTTTCACAGTAACGAATTAAGTAAAAAAAATAACAATTCAATTACATTTAATGCACAAATGTTCTTTTCTTACCAAATAAGAATAGTACATCTCCTTTATTTTTAAAATTTCGTGCTGCCGTCGTCGGGCAAAGACAAAACTTCTACTCACAAGTCTTCATCCATTTCTGAAGGTCTAAGCATTCCACCAATCCTCATAGCACGATCTCTCTCTACTTTTGCCTTTTCTGCAATCTCTAATTCACGTTCCTCTTGGTACATCCATTCAGTATCACCACCACCAATCTCTCTAATTTGCACTAAGAAGTCACGTAAATTCTGTACAAACTTCTCATGGTTTCCAGTATATGTAAATAAACCACGACTGAAAACCTCTATAGGCTGTTTGTCCATATGAGGGTAAGCATTAACCAACATACCAACGGTTGCAAGTCGTACTGCTTCAGGATTAGGTGTACCAGGTGCAACATCTCCATTTTGTCCAACAAGAGTTCCTGTAACCGACGGATCTTGCGCAATAATATACAGTTTTTCTAAAAGAATCGCCTGATACTTAAACCCTGCTTTATGATCTGCATCAGTAAGCACAAAATATGTATCTTTCAAAATCATCATGTAGAAATTCTCATAAAACGCATCTACAAACATCTTTCCTTCTGCGGGGACTTTATTAGAAACATTCTCAAGAATTTCAATAGTTAAATTCAAACCATCATCCTCTACTTCACGATTGTCGTGCTTAATTGCCCATAAACATGAACTGATAACTAAACCAAACACTTGTGGTGGAAGACCAACCAATGCAGTGAAACAGAACGAATTTAACGAACGAAGAAGCTTAAAGAACTCAATACGATGCTCCATGTATTCTGAAAAATCTTTGTTAATCATTTCAAGTGTGCATTGGAATACATGCTCCATAATTGCAGGAACAAACTTCTCAATAGAGTTTCCAAGACGATTAATTATTGTAGAGACACATGTAAGTACTTCTGCATCTCTAGAATCTGGAAGACTATGTCCATAGTCCTCAAGTACAGCAGAAAACAAAGGCTCAATCATGTCATTAATTATGGCATCTCTATTGTCTGCCTTTGAAACGTACATTTCAATTAACTTTAAAATCTCCTTTTTAATAGTTCTCCAACCTCTAACTCTAGGTGTTTTAGCTGCAATTTGCCCTTGTTCAGCAATAGCAGAAGTAATATGTTCAGAAACTGCTCTATAAAGAGAAAGCATATCTAAAAATATCTTAGCAAGCTGAGGATAGTATCCAGAACCAAGCGATGTACAAACGGCAACATTAGTTTTTACAACGTTAGCAATAATTTTCACATGTTCAGGATCTGTTAAAATGTCATTGCTTTGCTTTGCCTCCATAATGATTGCATCCCAAGCATTATTAGGCAAAGTCATTAGGCTTACCAAAAGTTTCTCTTGCATGCTTCGAACTGTTTGAGCAGAAATCATAAATCCAGTAGCTTCATAAAATACATGAACCTGACGTGGTGTAAGATCACTTGTAATTTCAGGTATAAGTTGAATAATCTCTTCAATGTAAGGCGTAGCTGTTGAACCTTGAGGGCTTACAAACAAGCGCTTACACTTAGTAGCAATCTTCATATAAGTATCAAGAGACATATCTTGAACACCATCATGTGACTCATGCATGAATTCAAATAACTTATTAACTACTGTTTTTAAGAAATTCCAATGTGCACGAAGAAATCTAGGGTATTGACCCACGACGTACATAATATTAGAAGCAACAACAGCTTTATTATCCTTTCCACGTTTGATCTCAGTTAGATGAAGCAAATCTTTAATAACAGTGACAAGAAAGCGTTTCTCAATATCTTCATTCATTGCACCTGAAATAGAACCAATAGCCCAACATAAAGAGTTTACAGCATTCCAACTCCATTCAGATCCATCTATTTGTCTTGCAAGTTTTTCAGTCATAATTCTTTCAGTATCTTTAACGTCTAAATGAGTAAGGTAAACCAAAAGTTCACGCATTGTCTTATAGAGAGCAATTGTATCAGAATCTTTAAAGAAAGAACGAACAATTTCACCTTCATCATTTTCTTCTACCAAAACTTCCTCAGGACGAGCCATATTTTCAATTACAACCAAACGCAACTCAGAAAGAATAGATTTATAGGCATGAGCTCTGAGAGGGAAGTTAGCAAGAATTTCTGGGTTAAAAGCACCACCACCGGCGGAATTAAAAAATATTTGATTAACTGGAGTCAATTCACTAAGAGGAATACTTTGTATTTCATCGTAGAAATCACGCACAAGAGGAGTCCAGTAATCAATGCACACTTTAAATATTTCACGTTCATCTATTTGAGATATACGTATAAGATACATGTGAGAATTGACAAGCAATTCAGAATGTTCAGAGTTCTCAAGCACTGATAAATGATTGGAAAGAAAAGCGGACAAAAACATAGCAAGATTTTGAATAAACTCTTGATCATGAGTAGGAACGCTGCTGTACGATTGTTTCAAATTAGTTGAAAGAGGGATAATGTTATTAATATGTTCCATTGCCATTAAAAAGAAAGCAGCAAATTGAGGTTCATGACCAGGATACTTTAAAGCAGCTATTTCACTCAAACATTTAAGCGTAGTATTGCGAAACTCGACAGGATCCAAGTATTTAGTAATGAGAATTTCGACGATATTAGTTTCAAAGATATAACCAAATGGAAGCCAACTAAGGTAACGCAGTAATGCCTTTAAAGTGACCAAGATGAGTTCTTTTCGTTTAGCGTTTTCTAATACTTCAAGGCAAAGTTGAAAGATAGAAGAAAACTCTTGACACATTTGAGATTTTAAATTTTTCGCTTTTGCAGAAGTCATTTGATCGGCAGAGTAGTCGAAGACTTCTTCGGAAAGCAAAGTTAAGATAACCATATTATTTTCACATACGTTCAAATTTGATCTTGAAGAGGCGACAATTTCAGGAATGAAATCAGGCCAATTAGCGGGCCATTCTTGTTTAAGGATTTGAACAAGAGTTAAATCAACTTTATTAAGCAAAGGTTTCTGAGTTTGTAAGATTTGATCATCGGAGGCAAGGCTTAAAGACATAGAAACAACAAAATTACGAATTCCTAGTCTTTGTTCTACGGGCAAAGATTTCCATCTGGTTGTAATAAGTTTATCTAAGATTCTAAGAGCCAAATACCTTGTTTGAGCATTTGATGAGCCTTGAAGAATTTGATCAGCACGTTGCCATGCATCCGGATGTTCTTGAAATTGAGTTAAAATAGTCTGTGCAGTCTTTTGATCAGAACCTGATCCAGAATAAAAGACATCAACAGTTCTATCTAATAATGGTATATCGATCTCAGGTTTTGAGAAATCAAGTAAACTTTCCATAATTATAAAAAGAAAAAAAGCAACAAAATTGACCAGGTCAAAATCGAATATTTACGACAACACAATGAAGATTTAGGCGAGAAAAGGAGAAGAAAACTTCTAGAAATGTTTATGACTAAAGAAAAAAACAAACGCAGGTATGTGGTGGAAGTTCAGTTTCTAAAGCAATAAAAAGAGACAATCTCTATACCTTCAAAAGTACGTATTTCTTGGCCAATTAAGTACACAAAGAAGGAAAAGACACAGTAAAAGAACAGGTCAAAAAGAAGAAAATTGTAGTAAGCAGAGACAGTTATTTTCTGGTTGGTATATAAAGGAAAGAAACTTGGTGATATCGGTAAATAAGGGGTTGTTATGGGTATGAATGGGAAAAAATTGTTACGCGTTATAAGTAGGGTAAACCAAAAAAAACTAGTATTATAAATAAAAGCACGTGAGTGTATACAAAGAATAGAAAATCGATTAGAAATTCAATTAGAAGAGAGATTCTTTGCAGACGCGATTGTAGACGCGTTGTAAACACTTGTAGACGCGATTGTAGTAATTAGATCATTAAGAGAAGTTTGTTTGCAACTTATGTGAAGGTTGTATTTGTTTCTTCTCGTAAATAGAAGGAACTAAGTTTTCAGGGAATTCGACAACAGGAGGAGCAGGATCCCAGCCATAAGGAACAAGAGGCGAAGAAGAAGCAGATCTTGTACCTATTCTAGGTGAGAATTTCTTTTTAGGAGCAAAATTGACAGGTTGAAAGATTGCCGAGTTTCTAATACCAGAAGGTTGTGGTATATCTCTTAAAGGCTTTTGATGTAATACAGGAGAAGTTAAACCTGAATCGGACAATGGTAGACTTGCACGAGAACCATCAACAGATAAACTTCTAGAGGAGCTTGATTTAGGAAGCTTCTTTTTTGGAGCATAGCTCAAAACGTTATCATAAGAATCTTCAATTCTTGAAGGTAAAGGTAAAGGTTGTAAAGGAGTAGCGGCCATCATTGATCGATGTTGTCTGCTGTTGATAGAAGCGTGTCTTCTTCCTGTAGGATAACCAGGCATAGAATAAATAGAAGAAGTCATTGAACCACGATAATAAGGAGAATCAGAACCATATTCGTATTGTTGATTATGTGAGTAATTGTCATAAGCATAATCACCGTATTGACTGTTTGAATAATAATCATTATGACAATTATAGTATTGTTGTTGACCTCTTTGATCATAATAATTTGAACCATCATCATGCATTCTATAGTGAGCACCTAGATGGTCAACAGATCTTGATCGACCGAACCCATATTTTGCAGAAGAATAATCATCATTAATTTGCTTGAGACCCAATTCTTCTTCATTATCATAACCATTACCAATCTGTGTATCGATATTTAAAACTAAAGGACGCGTATGTCTTCTTAAAGAAACAGTTCTAGGAGGTAACACGTCTAAAGTATCTCTTCTTGCCTTATGAGATTTTAAATCCCCGAGTTCATCAGCACATTCATCATCATATAATAAATGTGAATCATTCAAAGAAGCAGGTGTATTCGGAGAACATTGAGAGTCATGAAAATCTCTTGAATTTTCATCAGCTTCACTATTTTCGTTAGAAGAATTGCCGATCGATAATAAACCCGGATTAGGACTAGTTTGAATACCTAACATTGAAGGAGAAGAAAAACTCTTATTAAGAGTATTAGAATCGATCGATTTCACGTTTTCCTCCAAAGAGTTATTATTCTCTAAATCAGATGAAGGAGAAGAAAAAGAAGAAGAAACAGTGTGCTTAATGTTTGTATCCTTAGAAATAGATGATGATAAATCGGGTGTGCATTCTTGGGAAAGGGGAGTTGCGTTTTCGAAAGAGGAAGGAAGTTCATCATTATCAGTAAAAGGTTGAACTACTGTTGTAGATCCATCCAATGAGGGAGCACTAGTAGATTCATTAGTAAATGAAATTTGTGTTTTGGATAAACGAAGATCCAAATCCGGACCAGCTTTTGTGCTCAAAACAGATGACTTTTCAGGTGTCATTTCAGGAGTAGGAAGAGAATTTGCACCATTTTTATCTATTTCAGAAGTTGTTAGTGTATTTATTTCAGAAATTTTAAGATCTTCAACTTGAGAAAGAGCGGTAGAAGCTTTAGAAAGCACGTTGGTATTGTCTAAGCATTCCTTCGAAGGTTCATTAATAGTCCCAGAATTAGCACTCAAAATATTAATATCTTCAGTTACGCTACCAGGATCATTTTCGTTACCCTCAAGGTAAAAAGAAGAATGTTGAGAAATCGAGGCATCGTAAATGGAAGAAACAGCTTTAGAAATCCGAGAAGACCCAGATTCTAAATGACCTGAGTCGGAGATAGAACTGTTCCGGGGTTGAGATATTGTAGCGATAGATTCAGTTGATGCATTAAGGCTTTCATAATTGTTAGAAGTCATAGTTGAACTTGTTTGATAGGATATAGCGGAAGCTCGGTTTGAATTGTATGGAAGATCGTGATAGAGGCTATCCGTTTCGTCAGTTTGAGGAATAGCAGTAGCAACAATGTCGCTAACAGGCTCGATAGATGTTTGATCATTAACATGCTCAATAGATGCTTGATCATGATCAACTACGCGTTCACTAGACTCCATAGAAATTCGCTCAGTAATAGTCTCATCACCTTCCAAAATAGTCTCATCAGGATTAATCTCATTTTTCAATTCTTGTAATCTTGTAATTGGAGGTTCAGTTTCTGTAGTTTCAATTGATTGAAGTTCAATATCAAACTCATTACCCTTAAAAGACCCAACAGGCGAAGAAGAAGCACTATTAGGAGCTGTAACACGTCTACTATAAGGATTTCCAGATCCAAAATCAACAGCATAAGGAGGTCTTGGAATCATACTATGACCTTGTGAATCAATAGAGTAAAAACTTGTTTTAGAAGTATTAGAATTCATAGTATAAGTATGATTCTTAGATCGACTATTTCCAGATTGATGATGTACTAAACCATAAGGATCATCAAAAGAATCGACATTTCTTGAAAATGAAGAAAGACTTGCTCTTGTTTCTTTCTCTGTAGGTATACCATAAAATTCAGGAAAATCGGTCAATTCCTTGTCATTCGACATTGATGAACCTAATGCGTATCCAGGTAGATTAGGCATATCAGTTGAAGTTATAGGTTGATCATCATCAATATGTTTATTTAACTCGTCTTCTTTTTTAAGACGACGAACGTGACGTCTGTGAAAGTAAAGAGCCAAAATAAGTGCAATAACTACAGGAATAACTACAGCCAAAACGATAGGGAGGGTTAAATCAGAAGTTGGCTTTTCACAGGCTTCTGCAGTGCCTTCACAGTCATCGCGTGAATATAAATAAGGAATATGCATAATAAATGATTAAAATGAGTGTAAAATGAATGTAAAACGAAGGTATAAAATTGATTAGAAATGCCGTGTCGCGACACGAAAAGGAATGGTATGATAATTTAGGGAAAAACCACGTGAATTATTTACTATATATGCATACAAAAATGAACAGACCAAAAAAGAAGAAGAAAAACACCGAAAAATGTCAAAAATTTTCTTGTTATTAAAGAACTTGGTGAAAGTAAAAGGAGAGAAAGAGTTTGGGAATTCAATTTTTTACTGACTTTTAATATCGGTCAATTGTGTCGAAACTTTAAATCGTGAAAACAATCTAAACTAGGAAATTCTTCAATTACCAAAATGAACCTTAAACGACCTGGCAAATACTAACCACATTCAGACATATCAAATCCATTTTGATTGATTAAACGACACAAATTGTATGAAAATTGTCAGTTAAATAAGTACTAAAAGAGTAACAGATAAACAATCAGATTTTGAAACTCATTTTATATGCTCTTCTTTTGCATACTGCTTTGCAAATCACGGTTACGTAATCCTTTTTCACATGCTACATGTCTATTGGTGCGGCTGTTTCTGAAGATTACTTTTCGATAGAAATCACCAAACAATTCTCATCTGTTTACATTCGCTTTCGTACAGTTTCTATACTTCACGTGATTCGATTGTTTATTTTCCTCTCAAAATGGCAGAAAAGAAAGCTAATATATCACAAGATATAATACAATCACTTAAAGAAGCATTCCCTGATGCTCCCGATAATACCATTCGTGCAGTGGCAATTGCAAGTCAAGGTAAACAAGAATGGGCATTTTATGGTATGCTAGCATATAGCGATCCAAGTTTTGTTGCACCTGCACCTCCAGCGGATACAGATAGGGATGAAGAAATAGCAAGACAACTTGCTAATCAATATGGTCCTCAAAGTAGTACAAGAAGAGAACGTGTAACGCCACCAGTTCGAGGAAAAGAAAGGTCCTTTATGGACGATGATCTTCCAGAAATCAAGGAGAACCTATCTAAAGGATTTCAAGAAACCCGTACAAAAGTTAATGCATGGGTTGAGAATCTAAGAAAGAAATTAGATGGCGAAGAAGACAACCAAGACTATGATCAATATGGAACAAGACGTTATGGCTCAGGTACGCCACAACGAAGAACTCCAGATGGTCGTCGTAGAAATAGAGGGTATGATGACGATCATAGAATGTTAGATGATGATATTGACAGACTTGCAATGAAAGATAATTCTGATGATGATGATGTTCCTCCACCACGGCCACCACGTCCTTCTATTGCTGTACCTGATGTTATAAGTACAGGAGGTGCAACTGTAACTAAATCTCCTAAATTGCCTTCTACACCAGTTCAACAAGTTGAAAAAGCTGAAAAAGCTGAAAAGGATGTCAAGTCTCCTGCTTCTGGAAAGAAGAGCTGGGAACCACTTAATGTTGTAGCACCTGAACCTGAAGATGCATTTCTAGTTGAAGAAGAAGATGACGATGATGAAACTGAAACAGCTAAAAAGGATTAATCTTTATTTATTAGAATCATCTGATTCAACAGGAATCGATTCAATATACTCTTTAAGTCTATTCATACGCGCCTTTTTATCATTACATATTCTCCATTCATCAATACCACTATTTTTCACTACTTTACAATTATTCGGTTTTATATATCCTATCTCTCTATGAAATTCAACACCATCTAATATCAATTTCGTACCTAATTCCATATTTGCACTTATACCATCGATTCTTTCATGTTCAAACAATATACATTCGTTACCATTTGCATCTTCAACAGCCAATCTATGAACGCTATTAGAATGTGTAGGTTCATCAATATCATCAATTTTGTCATGATTTTCAGGTTCAAGGTAAACAACTCCATTATTCTCCGTTTCAAGTTCTTGATATTGTGATAATTGTGATCTTCCAATATCAAGAACATTCAATACTTGAACAATTACAGGCCCATCTAATTTCGAATTCTTCGCGTCTAATTTCTTCCCATCTGATAAAATTTTACGTAAATTTACGCGTAAATTCATTGAGCAATGGTAGTGTCGAAATCTATAGGATAGGTCGATCGCCACCAAAAGAATATGACTTATTTACTTATTACTCTTTTAGGAAATAGTAAACATATAATATTTTTTGATAATTATAACAATGATAAAATAAACTATTTCTATATGGCGTAAAGTATTACTAGAAAAAAAAACGAAAGGTAGGTACAAAAAACGATAGATTGATGAGCATTCAAAATGAGTTGGGATCATCAAATACACTACAGCAGAAACAAAAGAAACAAGAAGCAAAAAAGAGTAGACTATTTCTCTTTTATACTATTAGGAGCCTTTTAGATACTAAAACCGGGCTATTTAGTAAACAGGGCGAGGAGTAGAACGGGGCTTGATGAGAGTTCTTGTAACAGTAGCTTTTTGTGCTTTAGCGTTAGCACCTGCCTTTGCAGTGTTTCCATTGCTTCCTGCACCAGCTTCAGCAGAAGCACCTGCAGCACCATTACCCTTAGCACCAGCATTAGCACCGGCCTTAACATTATTACCTTGAGATTGAGCTTGAGCCTGAGATTGAGATTGAGCCTGAGATTGAGCTTGTGATTGAGATTGAGCCTTAGCTTGAGATTGAGATTGAGCCTTAGCTTGTGATTGAGATTGAGCCTTAGCATGGGCTTCAGCTTGAGCTTTAGCAGTAGCATCAGCTTGAGCTTGAGCACTAGCAGAGCCACCATTAGCTTGGGTCTGAGCTTGTGCATTAGCAGAACCACCGTTAGATTGAGCAGTAGCTTGTGCGTTAGCGTTAGCATTAGCTTGTGCTTGAGCTTGTGCCTGGGCTTGCGCTTGTGCAGTAGCTTGTGCTTGTGCCTGGGCTTGAGCAGTAGCTTGGGCTTGAGCTTGAGCAACAGCAGTAGCTTGAGCTTGAGCTTGAACTTGAGTTTGAGCAACGGCTTGAGCAGCTACAGGAGCTTGAGTAGTAGCGGCCTTTTGAGCAACGGCGGCATTAGTGCAAGTAGCCTTTGGAGCGACAGTTGAGCAGACAGTGCAAGAAGAAGTAGAAGAAGTAGTTTTAGCGGCAGCAGACTTGATAGTAGGGCTAACACTTTGAACAACTGGGCTACTAGTGGTATTGGTGATAGGTTGACATTGGTAAGGTTGAGCTTGTTGAATGTAACCTCTGCATTCATCTAAAAGACCAGCTTGAGAAGAAGCGGAAGAGTCAAGATCACGAGGGATTTGGAAAAGGTTAATTCCGTTACCGACTAATTCAACGATTTCGACATTACGACGAACGACTTTGAAAGGAACACCATTAAGAGAGACACTGCATTCACCATCGACAGTAGTTGGCATAAATTGAGCATTTGAGTCAAGAGAGTATGAAGTCAAGAAACGAGAACCCATCATATCTACAACGGAGTAAGCTTGAGCCTTAGCAGAAGCAGAAGCATCACCAAAAGCAGAAGCAGAAGCAGAAGCAGTTGCAGCAGCAGCACCTAAAGAAGAAGATTTAGAAGCACTGTTTACAGTAGGTGAAGAAGAGCCAGAGTTAGCAGCGTTAGCGGTAGCATCAGCGCTGACAGCAGCGGCAGCTAAAGCTGATAGAAAAAGAGAAGAGAAGATCATAGTGTTTTAGAACGATTAACAACTAATAAGAATAAGAAGAAAGGAATGTATATAGTTGGGAATATGATCGAGGAAGTGATGAAGGATGAAGAAAAGGATGAGGAGGAAGTGAGAGGTTTAAATATTGATTCGATGACATATTGAAGGCGGAGTTGATATCCATATTATTGGATATAAAACGGGGAGAAAGTGCTATTAAATAGGATGTAGTTGCTGTTCTAGTCGATAAGGGTCCTAGATGCCTAGAATTTGTAGCAATATTGTACAGTTGTAGTATGGAACCCTATAAAATGAGAAGAAAAGATTGGCTAAATGCGCAAAGGATTGTATAATAGAAATAAGTTACCAAGAAAAGATGTAAAAGTGTGGTTCTTCATTGAGTTAAAAGTAACGTGCTGAAAGTGAATTTGTAAGTAGAAGCGTTTATCCAACCAAAAGGTAAAATCGAAACAGCGTATCGCTTACAGGGGTGAGAAAAGTCGGAGATTATTACTATAAAGATGAGTATATTGCGTTAATATAGGTATTCATGAATGAATAGGTAAATGTATGCAATTTTGTCTATATTTGAGTGACATGTTGATATCGTTTACGTTCTTCTAGTAAATAGTACAAGAATAGTACAAGAATAGTACATTTAATAGCATATTGTAAGTGGATTTAATAGTACATTGTAAGTGGATTTTAAGTAAATTTAAATGAATGTACAAATGATAAGCGATTGTGAGTGAGTGATTAAGTGATGTGCAAGTGACGTGTAAACTGATCGGTGATGTGGGATCCCCGCACTGGAACCCCCCACATTAGTTGGCCATTTTTACATAGTAAAAATAAATTAATAAAATAGACTAAAATCGGTAGTTTACATAAAACGGATAATTGTATGGTAAAATTTATTAAATTTGGGGTGGTTAGGTGACAGAAAAGTTAAAGTGTAGAAACACCCGTTCCTCCTTAAATTACCATCTACAACAAACCACTTTGCCGTAATATATATTGGTACGAATTTTTCCATTTGTCCATAGTACGTGTTATTTGTATATAAAAAGCAATCGAAACTCTGTAAAAGTGTCAATTTTACTATACAACTTATTGTAAGGAAAGATCATCGGTGTATGTGTTTACGATATCACCAATAGTTACCGGATTTGTACATATCACACGATTACATAATCACTTTCAAAGAAATATTGAAAATGGATCCTAAACTTGATCCAGATTTTGTACCTCCTCAAGATTTACCAGAGACAAGAAAACAATTAAGTACACCACCTGCAACTGATATGCCGCCTGTTGTTGAATTGGCATTAGAAGATACAACACCGATCGAATCAGGCGTAGAAGATGAAGGCGATGTAATATCGATAGGCAAATTATCAAGAAGACAGAGCTCACATATGTTTAGACCTACATGGGGAGATCTTGAAGAAGTTCCCGTAGGAATTACACGACAAGCTACGAATGTTGAAGATTACAAGTTCCCCACATATAGACTTCGGCAGAAACTTTCAGACCCTACAAAACATCCTTTAGTAATAGTTGCATGTGGGTCTTTTTCACCAATAACGTACCTTCATTTAAGGATGTTTGAAATGGCTTTAGATGTGGTTAATGAAAATACAAGATTTGAAGTTGTTGGAGGCTATTATTCACCTGTTTCTGATAATTATCGTAAACCAGGTTTAGCTGATTCTTCACATCGTGTACGAATGTGTGAACTTGCGTGTGAACGTACATCTACATGGCTTATGGTTGATGCTTGGGAAAGTTTACAACCAACATATACTAGGACCTCTTTAGTGCTAGATCATTTTAATGAAGAGATTAATGTTAGATTAGGAGGAATTGATGGTCGTAAGGCACGTATTATGTTACTTGCTGGTGGCGATCTTATAGAATCAATGGGTGAACCTAATGTTTGGGCAGACGCAGATCTCCATCATATTTTAGGTTGGTATGGTTGTCTTATAGTTGAGCGTACAGGATCAGATGTTAGAAATTTCTTACTTTCTCATGATATAATGTATGAACATCGTAGAAATGTTCTTGTTATCAAGCAATTGATATATAATGATATTTCATCGACAAAGGTTAGGTTATTTATTAGAAGAGGTATGTCTGTTCAATATTTGTTGCCTAATTCTGTTATACATTATATAATAAAGCATCAACTATATGTTAATGATTCAGAGCCTGTTAAGATGGTATTGACGCGGTGATCTATATGCCATGTATATGAGCAAGCTCATATACATGTTTACATATGCACATCACATGAGTACATACTTACTCATATATAAACATGAGCTTCCTTCATAAGTCCAATCTTAGTACACTTTAACTCAATCTCACTATGCTCTTTCAAAGCATGTACAATTCTATGCTTTGGTGAATTACTACTCGGTGTCATTTGTCTCTTCTTACCAACTCTACCCCAATGAACATGAACTATAGATTTCAATATCTTATGCTCAATACCCTTATACTTTATCGCATTATTGAACATCTCAATGGTATTGTTCCACCTTAATTCTTCATCTTCTTTGGACTCAACAAATTTTATTGGATACCTTTTCACGAAATGTTCTCGAATGTATGATCCAATCAGCTTCTTTCCAGGTTGTGCATTTTGTACTACTTTATGTGAAAGACGAAGAATCGACCGATACCGATGAATTGCATTCATTCAATGACGTCACTTATTTATTCCTATCGTTTGTTTTTATCGAAATGAAGTTCTTATAGAAATGGTTGTTTGTATTTACTAAGCTTTTTTTTACCCGGTTACATACTTTTGATCCACACCACTTTTGCCCATATATAAGGCCGCCATTTCGCATCATTCAACTATCCCAGTTATTTCACTTACCTATATATTTGTATTTCCCTTTACGGAAATATTGCACGATTTCGGTGAATTCAGGAGTGATTATATTTGTGATTTAAAACTGGCCTTAAAAGAGGCGTTTTTCCAATTTGATTTTGTAACTACTAAAGGAGAAATTTAAAGGGTCATTTCCTTATTAAGATCAACCAAATACGCGACATTCAAAGCGTATCTTAAGTATATTTTTAACACATACTTCTAAAACGCGTATACTGTAACCCTCAAGGTTTTATGGATATGGAGCCTGAAGGTGTACAAGCTGCTACTCTTCCTGTAGTGACACCACCTACTCAAATCACTGAACACGATGAAGCAAAATCTTCTAGTACTATTGAACAAAAATCGACTGAAGATGAAGAATCAATTTTAAGAGATCGGATCAGGAAATTAAGAGATTCAGGTATTTCAGAAACTCAATTAACTCGTCAAATGCAGAAGATAATGACTGAAAAATTTTATGAATTAACTGCAAAATCTTCTCCTGCTCCTGTCTCAGATCTATCAATCACTTATTTTAATCAAGAACAAGAAATATTAGGTTGTCAACATTATCAGCGTGCTGTAAAGATTCAATGCTCTCAATGTGAACGATGGTATACTTGTAGGTTTTGTCACGACAATGCTGAACACGATCATAATCTTATTCGACCAGAGACTAAGAATATGTTTTGCATGAGATGTGAAACTATTCAACCTGCGGCTGCTGATTGTAAAGAATGTGGTGAACGGACGGCTGATTACTATTGTGATAAATGTAAACTGTGGGATGATGACCCTGAAAAATCTATTTATCATTGTGGTGATTGTGGAATATGCAGAATAGGTCAAGGTCTCGGTAAGGATTTTTTTCATTGCAAAACTTGTAATGTGTGTATGGATATATCTTTGGAAAATTGTCATAGATGTATTGAACATGCGACTGAATGTGATTGTCCTATTTGTGGCGAGTATATGTTTAATAGTACTCTTTCAGTAGTCTTTATGACATGTGGACATTCTATTCATCAATCTTGTTATGATCAACATACTCAAAGAAGTTATAAATGTCCTACTTGTTCAAGATCAATTGTTAATATGGAGTCTAAATTTAGAATGTTGGATAGGGAAATTGAAATGAACAAACTACCTTTGCCTTATTCACACTGGAGATCAATAGTTTTTTGTAATGATTGCAGCTGTAAATCAAATGTACCTTTTCATTTCTTAGGTATGAGATGTGATAATTGTAGAAGTTATAATACTTCACAATTACAATTACTAAAGGATTCTAGTGAACTATCTAATGATGTAATCGAACAAGCTGCAACTACTGATATACCCGATACTGAATTTGAAGGTCTTAATGACCGTATTGTTGAACTCGATTTTGATTTTGATTTTGATTTTGCTCCTACTTCTTTTTCAAATATTATGAGAATTTCAGGTGGTGTCAATTCAGACACTGATTCTGACTGAAATTTCTATTTTTTCAATGACAAAGCTCAAAGAGACAAATCTTCATTCTTAAAATGTTTAAATGGTTAATTATATATATGTAATTTATAATATGAAAATACTTAATTTAGTGTCACCAACAATTACCCTTTTGGGATGAATCACACTAGCATTCAAAATTGCACATAATAAAGAGTTTACTACCAAAACTAAGTAGCTTTGTTTACACGTAATTTCACAGTTAATTGCTGTTTGCCATCAAAGACACCAACTTTAATATTCCACACAGTAAATAACCTAATTGGCAAATACGAGCCTTTGCTCAATACAGTATTTGAGAATTTCCAGGTAACACTTGGAGGCATTCCATTGTATGGTGGTATACTTGGACTACCTGAATTAACATTATTAGTGTCAATATCATCACAGCGGGTAGCATTCAAGCCAGCCATACCATACGTATAAAGCATTGCATTTCCGAAACGAGGTGTGGTAAAAGTTATATCAACAGATATCGTATAAACTGCTGTGTCAGGTACTTTATATAAGAATCTCACATCAAATAAACTGGTACTAGAAGATAGATAATCAGGTATAAATGTAGCAGTAAAAGTTGAATGATCTATATCCTTTGCAATTGAAATAGTTCTTGCTTTCCGAGAGCTTAAGCTTGTAAAACTACCATCATAGGCCATACTGCTGGGGATTGAATCCAAGGAGTCTGCGTCATATAGTGCGGCATACACATCCTTTGAGATAATAGCTCCTGTAGGACATGTAATAGCTAAATTAAGTGAAGAAGAGGAAGATGATGAAGATTTAGTAGAGGAAGAAGAAGAAGAAGAAGTAGGTTTGCTTGAAGATGTGGTAAAAGTAGTAGAGGAAGTCAGTGATGAAGTTCGCGAAGTAGAAGAGGAGGTTCGGGATGTAGAAGATGAAGAAAGAGAGGATGTGAAAGAAGAAGTAGGTTTGCTTGAAGGCGTTGTAATAGTAGAAGAGGAAGCAGGAGATGATGAAAATGGTGTTGTTGATGAAGTTCGTAAAGTAGAAGAGGAAGTGCGTGAGGAAGAAGATGAAGATAGTGACGACAAAGATAAAGTCCGAGAAGACGAAACAAAAGGTAGTGATGAGGAAGATAAGGCAGAAGATAAAGATAGAGTAAATGAAGAAGAAGAAGATGATGATGAAAACCTAGAGGATGAGGTGGATGAAGTAGGCTTGCTTGATAAGGTTGTAATAACAGAAGAGGAAGCTCGTGATGAAGAAGAAGAAGAAGAAGAAGATGATGATAAAGCTGATGAAGACTTAGAGGACAAGAAAGAAGAAGTAGTTTTGCTTGAAGATGCAGAAGAAGAAGTTAGTGAAGAGGAAGCTCGTGATGACAAAGAAGAAGCTTGAGACAAAGAAGAGGTAGAGGAGGTTCGTGATGAAGATGATAAAGATTTAGTGGATGAAGTAGAAGAAGTAGGCTTGCTTGAAGGTGCTGTAATAGCAGTAGTAGAAGAAGTCAGTGAAGAAGAAGAAGAAGAAGAAGAAGAAGAAGAAGAAGAAGAAGAAGAAGAAGAAGAAGAAGAAGAAGAAGTTCGTGATGATGAAGATGAAGACTTAGTAGATAAAATGGATGAAACAGACTTGCTTGAAGATATTGTAATAGCGGAAGAAGAAGTACGTGATGATGAAGATGGTGCTGCTGATGAAGAAGACTTAGTGGAGGAGGAGGAGAAAGAAGAAGAAGTTGGTTTGTTTGATGATAATGTAATAGCAGAAGAGGAAGTCAGTGATGACGAAAATAAAGAAATAGAGGATGAGGAAGAAGGAGATGGCTTACTTGAGGAAGTTTGTAAAGAAGAAAAGGAAGAAGTTCGTAATGAAGAAGAAGAAGCACGTGATGATGAAGATGGTGCTGTTGATGAAGTTCGTAAAGTAGAAGAAGAAGTGCGTGATGGAGAAGATGAAGTTAGTGACGACAAAGATAAAATCCGAGAAGATGAAGATGAAGTAAAAGGTAGTGAAGACAAAGATGAGGTGGAAGATAGAGATAAAGTAAGTGGAGAAGAAGAAGATAAAGACCTAGAGGATGAGGTGGATAAAGTAGACTTGCTTGATGAGGTTGTAATAACAGAAGAGGAAGTCAGTGAAGAGGAAGCTCGTGATGAAGAAAAAGAAGAAAAAGAAGAAGAAGAAGAAGAGGAAGCTCGTGATGTAGAAGATGAAGTTCTCAGTGATGATGATAATAAAGACAAAGAGGCAGAAGAAGAACGCAAGGAAGACCCAGAAGCAGTCAATGATGAAGACAAAGAGGAATGAGAAGCAGATGAAGCAGATGAAGCAAACGAAAAAGTAAAACTAGAAATTGATGTAACAATAGCTGATGGGCGAGATGAATCTGCAGAAGTTAATGTTAATGATGACAAGCTAGAACCAGAAGCTGATGAAAAAGAACGAGATGATGATGATGATGATGATAAGCTAGAACCAGAAATAGTTGATGATGATGACAAAATAGAAATAGACGTTGAGGTCAAGAATGAACTAGAGACTGACGAGCCACTTGATGGAGCCAAACTGGATGAACTAGAAGCAGATGATAAAGTCAAAGAAGAGAAAGAAGCCGTAGATGTACTCAAAGATGGATTAGATAGTGATGACAAACTAGAATCTGTTAAAGACAAACCAGAAGCAGTAGTTAATGAATTTAAGGAAGAAACAGTTTCTGATTCATCAGAAACTGTTGATGAAGACAAAATAGAGGCTGAAGAAGATATAACAGAAGCAGCTGATGAACTTAAAGAAGAGCGAGGAGCTGATGATGAGCCAGAAACAGAACTAAGACCAGTTGAATCAGATGAACTCAAAGTAGAACTAGACTTTAATGACAAACTAGAAGTTGAAGCAGATGAATCAGAATTAGCAGATGAGCTTAAAATTGATGTAATAGAAGTATCAGATAAACTTGAAGTAGAGCCAGTAGCAGGTGAGCTCACAGTAGAACTAGATGCCAATGAAAAACCGGAACTAGAAGCAGTTGATGATATACCAGAGCCAGATACCGATGAAGTCGACGAAGAATCAGATGATAATGGGTAAGAAGTAGTAGATAAATCCAAAGTAGTACTTGAAGATAATGAAGATGAAGTAAACAAGGAAGCTGAAGCTGTAGAAGCTGTAGAACCACTAGAAGAACTAGATGATGTTGAAAATGTTATACTAGAAGCAGTTGCTGATGACGACAAAGAGACAAAAGATGAGAAAAAGGAGCTAGATACAGATACGTCAGAATCTGATGATGAAGTCACAAAAGAAGCAGAAGCAGATGTTGATGAAGACAAGAAAGAGCCAGAACCAGAACCAGTTGCTGGTGAATCAGATGAAGATAAGGTTAAAGATATACTAGAAGCAGTTGATAAAGAAGTTAAAGAAGAATCAGAACTACTTGGAGATAAATCAGAAGCACTAGAAAATGAAGTCAAAGATGAATCAGTAGCCGATACAGTTGATGTAGTCAAAGAGGAACTAGAAACTAATGAAACAAAGGATGATGAAATTAAAGAAGAGCTGGAAGTAGTAGACAGAGTTGAACTAGAACCAGAAGTAGATGCTGATGAAGTAGAACTGAAATCATAAGCTGTTGATGATGAAGTCAAGACAGAATTAGAATCTGATGAAGCAGTAGCAGTCGATGAAGGGAAAGTAGTATCAGTAGCTGATAAACTAGAACCAGAGATAGACGCTGATAAAGTCGATGTATCAGAAATTGTTAAGGTTGAGCTAGTACCAAAAGCTGATGAACTAGATTCAGAGGCGGATGAGAAATTAGAGCTAGTAGCTGACGCTGAGGATGAAGTTAAGGAAACGTCAGAAGCAGATGTCAAGCTGGAACCAGATGTATAAGATGATAAACTCAAAGAAGAACTAGAAGTTAATGATAAATCAGAAATAGTGGATGAACCAGATAAGCTCAAAGATGAACCAGATTCAGTTGATAATGTCAAGGTAGAACTAGAAGCAGTTATTGATGTACTCAAAGAGGAGTCAGAACCAGATGAAGCAGAAGGAGATGTACCAGTTGTTACAGAAACTGAAGTGATTGAAGTAGCAGATAATGAACTTAAAGAAGAACTAGATTCCAAAGACATGCTAGAACCGGAAGTAAAACTAGAAGATAAGCTAGAAGTAGATAAAAGAGAAGCACTTGATGAGGACAAACTAGAACCTGAAGATGATGAACCTGTAGAAGTTGAAATTGATGTGGACAAACTAGAGCCAGAGGGTGATAAGCTCAAAGAGGAACTAGAAGCAGATGAAGAAGTACTTGAAGACTCAGAATCAGATATAGATGAACCAGATGATAACGATAAACTAAAAGTTGATGTAGAGGAAGTTGAAGCTGATTCTGATGAAACACTAGAAGCAGAACTAATGCCTGAAGCTGGTGTACCAGATGAAGTTGAAAATGAAGTCAAAGAGAAACTAGAAGTAGATAATGAAGAATCAGATAATGAAGAAGATAAAATAGAACCAGAAGCATAATTTGATGAGCTAGTAACAGTTACTGATGTACTCAAAGAGGAACTCGAAAATGATAAATCAGAACCTGATGACAAAGAAGAAATAGATGATAATGATAAAGGCAAACTAGAACCTGATGTGATGGAACCTGATGGTGACAAAGTAGAACCTGAAATTGAAGAATCAGAACTATACGATGTTGAACTCAAAAAAGAACTTGAACCAGAACCACCAGATTGAGTTGTGGTTGAAAATAAATTAGAGCCAGAACCTGATGAGCTAAAGGCAGATGATGATAAAGTAGAACCAGAAGCATAATTTGATGTACTAGAAGCAGTTGATAATGAAGTTGAACCAGAAGAAGATGAAAAAGTAGAGGTTGACGCTAACGTACCAGACCCAGATGTAGACAAACTAGATACAGAAGGTGATGAACCAGTAGCAATTGTTGATGTGGTCAAAGAAGAAGCTGAATCAGATGATAAGCTAGATGTTGATGAATAAGAACCAGTTGTCAAAGAAGTCAAAGATGTAGACAAACCAGAGACTGAAGTAACAGTAATAGGCGATGAACTGAAAATAGAAGATGATGCTGATGACAAACTAGAAGCAGAGGCAGAATCTGAAGATAAACCAGAAGCAGATGATGATATACCAGATTTTGATGACAAACTAGAACCAGAAACTGAAACAGAAGATGATAATGAAGTTAAAGTAGAATCGGAAACTGATGAATCAGATGCAGTTGATAGTGAAGTCAACGATGAATTAGATAAAGATGAAGCAGAAGTAGATGTAGATGAAGAAATGAAATGGGTACCAGACGTTGATAAGCTGGAAGTACTAGATAATGATGTCAAACTAGAACCAGAAGTTGAAGCCGCAGAAGATAAAGATGTACCAGATATTGATGATAAACTCAAAGATGAAGCAGAAGCAGATGGCAAACTAGAAACTGATAAGCTAGAAGTAGATGAGGAAATCAAAGAAGAAGTAGAAACTGTTGCTGATGATAATGAAGTCAAAGATACATTAGAAGAAGATGAAACTATAGAAGATGATAATGAAGTCAAAGATACATCAGAAACAGATGAAACTATAGAAGATGATAATGAAGTCAAAGATACATCAGAAGTTGTTGAAGATACACTAGATACCGAAATAGAAGCAGATGTAGCGGACTCAGTCGATAATGAACTTAAAGAAGATTTTGAGTCAGAAGACAAAATAGAACTAGAAAATGATGAACTCAAGAAGGAGCTAGAAATAGTTGATGAAGTTAAAGTTAAATCAGTCGTAGATGATGACAAAATAGAATCAGAAAGAGTAGTTGATGAAGTTGAAGAAGAATCAGATAATGAAGAGAAAGTAGAGTCAGAAGTTGATGAACCACTTGATATCAAAGATAAACTAGAACTAGATTTAGAATCAGAGCCAGAGTAAGATAAACTAGATGCAGTTGATGACAAGGAAGAACCAGTGGTTAATGTAATAGAATCAGATGACAAGGAAGTCAAAGAGGATAGAGTTGCTGATGTACCAGAATCTGATGATAAACTTAAAGGAGAAGATGAAGTTGATGACAAATTAGAATCAGAGGCTGATGGAGCGTAACTAGATGATGAAAACAAAGAGGATGAAAGAGAAAGTGAGAAACTAGAAACTGTTGATAATGAAACAGAGTCAGATGGTGATGAACTCAAAGTAGAACCGGAAGCTGATGAAGTTAAGGAAAAACTTGTTAAAGTTAATGATGATGTTGATGATAAGAATGAATCAGATATTGAACTAGAAAATGCGGCTGTTGTAGTAAAAGATGAACCAGAACTTAGTGAATCAGATACGGTTGTTAAAGTGAAATCGGAAATAGATGAACCAGATCCACTAGATAATGAAGTCAAAGAATAATCTGATGGTGCTGAAGATATACTAGAATCAGATGATGCCAAAGACAAAGAGACAGAGGATGACAAAAATGAGCTAGATACAGATGTTTCAGGAACTGATGACAAACTAGAATCTGATAGTGATATAACAGAATCAGACAATGAAGTCAAAGAAGAACTAGATACTGTTGACGAAGTGAAAGAAGAACTAGATCCATTTGATGACAAAGAGGAGCTAAATGCAGATGTCTCAGAATGTGATGATGAAGTCACAACAGAAACAGAATTTGATGTAGCAGAACCTGAACTAGACAAAGATGAGATTGAAGATGTAGTAGAAGCAGTTGATAAAGAAGTTAAAGAAGAGTCAGAGCTAGAAGATTTAGAAGTACTAGAACCACTTGCTGATGAACTAGAAATTGATGATAAACCAGAGCCAGAAACTGATGTGACAGAGACAGAAGCTGATGACAATGAGCTAGACCCAACAGTTGATGATGAAGCTAAAGAAGAACTAAATTGTGATGAATCAGTACCAGAAGCAGAAAATGACAAAATAGAACTTGAAGCTGACAAACTAGAAGAAACAGATAAACTTAAAGAAGAACCAGATGTTGATGAACTAGAAATAAAACCAGAACCAGAACCAGAAACAGTAGATGATGAAATTATAAAAGAATTAGAACCACTTGATGTTGAATCAGAAACAGTAGAGGATGAAAATAGAGAGGATGAAAGAGAAGGCGACAAACTAGAAGCTGTTGATAATGAAACAGAGTCAGATAATGATGATAAGCTAGCACCAGAACCAGTTGATGATAAAACAGAACCAGTTGATGATAAAACAGAACCAGTTGATGATAAAACAGAACCAGTTGATGATAAAATAGAACCAGAACCAGTTGATGATAAAACAGAACCAGTTGATGATAAAACAGAACTAGTAGATGATAAAATAGAACCAGTAGATGATAAAACAGAACCAGTAGATGATGAAGTTAAAGTGAAAACTGAAGATGATGATAAAGACAAAATAGAATCAGAACTAGAAGAACTTAAAGCAGGTAATGATGACAAAATTGAACTTAAATCTGATGGACCACTAGCAGTTGATGATGAAGTAAAAGGTGAGCCTGATGATGATGTACCAGAAATAGTAGATGACAAGCTAGAACCAGATTCAGACGCTGATGTACTAGAAGCAGTCAATGATGACAAACTAGAGCCAGTTGACAAACTAGATGTAGAATCAGCAGCAGATGAACTTAAAGAAGAACTAGCAGATAAAGACAAGCTAGACTCAGTTGATGATGAAGTAAAAGATGAACCTGATAAAGTCATAGAAGAACTAGTTGCTGATGACAAAGTAGAAACTGAAGCAGACGCTGTTGAAACTGATGATGTAATAGATGAGCCAGAAGCTGTTGATAAAGTTAAAGCAGAACTAGAATATGATGAGTCAGTAAAACTTGCTGACGTAGTGAAAGAGAAACCAGAACCAGAACCAGAACTAGATGAAGCTGATCCTGAAGCTGATAAACTAGAACCAGACTCAGACGCTGATGTACTAAAAATAGCTGATGTTAAACTTGATGTATCGGAAGCTGATGATGAAGTCAAAGAAGGTAATTCTGATGAAACAGTTGATGACAAAAAAGAGCCAGAAGCTAATGAACCAGACTCAGTTGATGAAGTTGAAGCAGAACTAACTGAAGCTGATGAGAAGAAACTAGATGTAAATGAAGTCAAGGAGGATCTAGAACCAGTTACTGTAGAAGCTAAACTAGAGCTTGATGTTGAAGATGTCAATAAATCAGAATCTGACGATGAAGTCAAAAAAGAGACTGAACCAGATGGACCAGATGATGAACCAGATGAACTAAAAACAGAGGCAGAATCTGTTGTACTAAAACCTGATAATGAACTAGACGTAATAGATGAAGTTAAAATAGAAACTGAATCAGAACTAGATCCAGGCGTTAATGAGCTCAAAGCAGATGCAGATGCTGATAAACTAGAGCTTGATGGATCAAATATTGAAGTTGAAGCAGAAACAGTAGATAATGAAGTCAAAGAAGCTGATGAGTCAGTTGATAAAGCAGTGCTAGACTCTGAGAAACTAGAAGTAGTTGGCAATGTCAAAGAAGAACTAGATATTGATGACAAACTAGAAACTGAAGCTGAAACTGTAGAAGTCAAAGAAGAACCACTTGATGATAAAACAATAGCTGATGAAATAATAGAAACTGAAGTTGATGAGTCAAATTCAGATGATGATGAAATCAAAGATGAACTGGAAGCAAATGAAGTCAAAGAGGAAACTGAAGTTGATAAGTCAAAATCAGATGATGATGAAGTTAACAAAGAATCAGAACTAGATGTAGACGAGAAACTAGAAGTAGAAACAAACTCAGTCGCGGATGTACTAGAAGCAGAAGACAATGGTAAAGTCAAAGAGGAACCAGATGATGACAAAATAGAAATTGAAGCAGGTGACGACATACTAGATAAACTAGATTCTGAAGATGAAATAGAACTAGAAGCTGAAATACTGGATTCTGAAGAAGTAGGTGAGCCAGTTGATGACAGAGATAAGATAGAGCCAGATGAAGTCAACAAAGAACCAGAAGCAGTAGCTGAATTAGTTGAAGATGAACTAGAAACAGAGGCAGTAGCTGATGATGATAAACCAGAATAAGAAGTAGCTGATGAAGCAGAACTAGATGCTGAAAAGCTAGGAACAGATGATGAATCATTTGATACTGAACCAGATAAGCTAGAAATAGATGTGCGTGAAGCAGAAGATGATGATGAGAAGCTAGGACCTGAACCAGATGTGGCAGAATTAGGTACTGATGAATTGACAGTAGAAGTGGAGCCAGAACCACTTGATGATGATCCGGATGTACTAGAAATTAAAGACAAAGAAGAGCTGGTAGCTGATACTGAAGATGCAGATAATGATGAGGTTAAAGATAAACTAGAAGCAGTTGATGTACTCAAAGAGAAACCAGAATCAGATGAGCTCAGAGTAGAACCAGAATCAGATGAAATCAAAGAAGAATCAGATGCTGATGACAAACTAGAAACAAAAGTAGAATCAGGTGCTAAATTAGTACTAGAAGTTAATGATGACCCAGAAACTGTTGATAATGAATTCAAAGTAGAACTAGAAACAGTTGCAGCGGATGATGACAAAGTGGATCTAGAATCATTTGATGATGAAGTAGAAGCACTTGATAATGATGACAAAAGGGAGTTTGATGTAGATGTATCAGAGACAGAACTGGAAGTAGATGAATAAGTATAACCTGAAGTTGTTGAAGTCAAAGTAGAACTAGAACTTGAAGTACCAGAAGTAGCAGATGACAAACTCAAAGAGGAAGAAAAGACTGATGAAACAGTAGAAATAAATGATGTTGATAAGCTAGAAGAAGAGGCTGATGTACTAGAACTAGATGACAAACTAAAACTTAAGCTAGAAGAAGAGGCAAATGGTGTTGATAAACTAGAAACTGATATATCGGACGTTGAAACAGATGCCGATGTAGCAGAAGTTGAAGAAGCATATGATGATGTGCCAGAAGCAGCTGATGATGACAAAGTTAAACCACTATTTGATGAATCAGAGGAACTAGAAAATGACGTCAAAGATGTAGCAGTTATAGAAGTCAAACTAGAGGGTGATACTGATGAAGTCAAAAAAGAGCTAGAAGCTGATGTTGATAAAGACAAAGATGAATCGGAACTGGTTGTTGATGAAAAACTAGAGTCAGAACTTGATGTACCAGAGACACTAGAAAATGATGACAAAACAGAATTAGAACTAGAACCAAATGATGGACTAGAAGCTGATGATCCAGAATCAGAACCAGAAGTAGTTGATGAGGAAGTCAAAGAAGAACTAGAACCAGACGAAGTCAAAAACGAAGCTGAAGTTGACGAGCCAGAAACTGTAGCGGAATCAGTTAATGATAAACTAGAAACAGAAACAGAAGCTGATGATAAACTAGAAACAGAGACAGAAACTGAGGAAGTCAAAGTTATGCTTGAAGTTGATAAACTAGAATCTGAAGTTAATGAAAACCCATCTGACGTTGATGAAGTCAAAATAGAACCAGAAGCTCGAGATGATGTTCTAGAAGATGATAAATTAGAACCAGAACCAGACAAACTTGAAGTAGATGAACTAGAATTAGAAGCTGGTGCGGATGTAGCTGAAGGTAAACTAGTAGCTGAAGTACCAGAAGTCAAGCCAGATGCTGAGTTAGAATTTGAGCCAGATGCTGAAAAGCTAGAAGTATCCGATGTATCAGAAGAAGAAAAAACAGATGATGATAAACTAGCAGTAGAAGAATCATATGTTGATTCTAATGAAGTAGATGTAGTTGATGAACTTAAGGAAAAACTAGAATCAGTTGAAGACGTCAAAGTAGAGCTAGATTCTGACAACAAACTTGAAACAGAAGTAGAACCAGATGATGAAATCAAAGAAGAACTAGAAGTTGAAATACCAGATTCAGTTAATGATGAACTAGATAAACTAAATAATGTTGAGGTAGAACCAGTAGATAAAGAAGTCAAAGAAGTATCAGAATCAGAAGGTAATAATGCTGAAGTGACAGATGTTGATGTACTAGAATATGATGTCGAGGTAGAACCAGAAACTGATGAAGTCAAAGTTATACTTGAAGTTGATAAACTAGAGTCTGAACCAGAACTAGCTACTGATGAACTCAAAGAAGAACTAGAGGTTAATGTATTAGATTCTGATGACAAACTAGAACTTGAGCTAGAAACTGATATTGAATTAGAATCAGATGAGATAGAAGTAGCAGATGAAGTCAAAGTTATACTTGAAGTTAATGAACTAGAGCCAGATTCTGACGATGAACTCAAAGAAGAACTAGAAGTTAATGTATTAGATTCTGATGACAAACTAGAACTTGAGCTAGAAACTGATATTGAATTAGAATCAGATGAGATAGAAGTAGCAGATGAAGTCAAAGTTATACTTGAAGTTAATGAACTAGAGCCAGATTCTGACGATGAACTCAAAGAAGAACTAGAAGTTAATGTATTAGATTCTGATGACAAACTAGAACTTGAGCTAGAAACTGATATTGAATTAGAATCAGATGAGATAGAAGTAGCAGATGAAGTCAAAGTTATACTTGAAGTTAATGAACTAGAGCCAGATTCTGACGATGAACTCAAAGAAGAACCAGTTATTGATGAAGGCAAAGAAGAACTAGAATAACTAGAAGATGACAATTCAAAAGAACCTGATGATGACAAAGTAAAACTGGAAGGTGAGTCAGATGAAACAAATACAGATGAATCAGAAACTTCTGATGAAGTCAAAGAAGAAACTGAAGCTGATGAAGAGACACTAGAACCTGAACCAGGTAAAGATGAACTACTTAATGACAAAGAAGAACCAGAAACTATCGATGTTCCGGAAGGACTTACAGATGACAAATCAGAAGCACTAGATAATGAAGACAAAATAGAATCAGACACAGATGATGATGATGAAATCAAGGAAGAACTATAAGAAAATGAAGTAAAAGAATATTCTGATGATGACAATGTAGAACTAGAACTACTTGATGACAAGGAAGAACCAGTTAAACTAGAGGCAAAAGAACTTAAAATAGTAGATGATATAACAGAACCAGTTCCTGATGAAGTCAAACTAGAACCAGACAAACTTGAAAATGCTGTTGAACTAGAAGATTCTGATAAATTAGAACCAGAAGCTGATGATGTATCAGTAGATAATGAAGAAAAAAAAGAGTCAGATGCTGAACCAGATGTTGAAGAGCTAAATGCTGATGTACCAGTCGATGATGTACCAGAAGCACTAGATAGTGAAGAAAAAGATAAGCTAGATTCTAATCCAGAAGAGGAAGAACCAGGTGCTAAATCAGAAGAGAAAGAGTTAGATGCCGATGTAACAGATTCTGAAAAGCTAGAAGCATCAGAAGTAACAGAAGCTCCACTAGATGTTGAAGAGCTAGATACTAATGTACCAGAAGCTGACAAACTAGAAACTGATAAACTAGAAGTCAATGAACCAGTTGCCCCAGAATCAGAAGCAGTTGATAATGATGTACCAGTAGCAGTAGATAACGAAGAAAGAAAAGAGCTAGATTCTAAGCCAGAAGCTGAAGAGCCAGATGTCGATGTAGTAGAATCAGAAGCAGAATCAGATAAAGTAGAGCTAGATGATGATGTACCAGAAGCTGAAGATAAAACTGAACCAGACGATGGACTAGAAATAGAAGCTGAACCAGATGTTAAAGAGCTTAATTCTAAGCTAGAAGTTAAAAAACCAGAAGACACAGAGCCAGAAGCTGAACCAGTTGAAGCTGAACCAGAAGCAGTTAATGATGATGTACCAGGAGAACTAGATAATGAAGAAAGAAAAGTACCAGATGAGCTAGAATGTGATAAGGAGGTTAATAAAGAACCGGAAACAGATGAGAAAGAGGAACCGGAAACTGACGTACCGGTAGCAGTAGCTGAAGATAAACCAGTTGATAAATTAGATCCAGAAGCAGCTGATGACGATATCAATGATGAGCTAGATACTAATTCTGAACTAGAACCTGTAGAAGACAATGAGAAGCCAGAAGAACTAGATGCTGATGCTGAACCAGAAGCTGAAGAGCCAGATGTCAACGTAGCAGAAGCAGAAACTGAATCAGATAAAGTAGAGCTAAATGATAATGTACTAGATGCTGAAGATGAAACAGAACCAGATGATAAACTAGAAATAGAAGTTGAACCAGAAGATGAAGAGCCAGATGATAAACCAGTAGATGATATACCAGATTTAGTTGATAATGACTCAGATGAACTAGAAGCTAAAGATCTAGAAGCAGTTGATGCCGTAACTGATGAACTAGAAACTAATGTACCAGAAGCTGAAGATGAAGCAAACCCAGATGAAGAGCTAGAAGCTGATTCTGAACCAGATAATGAATAGCTAGAAGCAGGTGAATTAGTTGATACTATACTAGAATCAGATGAAGATGAACTAGAAGCACTTGATAATAAATCAGATACCGATGTAGTAGAACCAGAGCCAGAGAAGCTAGTACCAGATGATGTACTACAAGCAGTTGAAGATGATAATATAGAACTAAAATCACCTGATGACAAACCAGAAGAAGAAGAGGAAAAGGAAGAGGAAGATGAAGTGGGAGGAGAAAAGGAAGAAGAAGAAGAACATGATGATGAAGAGGAGGAGGATGAGGAGGATGAGGAGACGGGATAAATAGAAGTAGGTAAAATGGATGAACGAGGAGCAGCAGCAGAAGAAGAAGAAGAAGAAGAAGAAGAAGAAGAAGAAAAAGAAGAAGAAGAAGAAAAATAAGAGGAATAAGGAGCAGATGAAAAAGAGGAGAAAGAATGAGTGGATAGAGAAGAAAAAGAAGAGGAATGGAAAGTCAGAGTAGGAATAGTAAAAGTAGTATTAGAGAATATATACCGAGAAGAAGGTACATACTGGCTTGTAGTTAAAATAGAAGGATTTGAACCATGCGAAGTAATTGTATGAATTGGAAGTACCGCAGTTGGTGGAGGTATAGACTTTGTATCCTCAGATGTAAGTGTAGAGGTATATTTCGTAATAGGGACAACTGGTACTGTATGATCAGATACATATGTAGTGATATGTTTCGTAGTAGGGGTAGCTATATGGTCCGATACAGAGAATTCAGGTAATATGAAATAATCAGTAATAGTTGTAGGAATAACAACAGGTACTTCTACATTGATACCTAAATGTATATCAACAGAGAATTCAAAAGTAAATTTATCATGTATATGCCATTCATATACATAATTATTAGAAGTAGTAAGAGCAGGAGCAGGAGTATAAGTTATTGTTGTAGGTTTACATCCTATACAATAATGGCCAGAAACTTCACCATAAGTAGGCACACAATTTGAATAATAAGTAACGTACGTAGGTTGAACGACAGAAGTGAAGAATTGTTCATAAAGTGTAGTTGTTTCCTTTGGAGGATCACATAAGATTACTCTTTTAATAGTTTCTGTCACCACTTCTGTGGCTGTGACAATAGATATATTGCATATAGACATTTCTATAATAAAATCACGTAAAAGATGATTATAGGGGTAATCATCCTTTTTATATGAAAATTGACAAAATTTGTCATATACAGAATAGTGATATTAACATAATTAATCAAATTTTATGGGTTCATTTATTGTAAGAATGTTGCATGTGTTGAAGGTGTGTGATTGGCTTAAAGAATGAAAAAATGGGATGCAAGTGAATAAAAATGAGAAAACAAGAGGAAGACAAGAGGAAATCTTAAATATGTGATATTTAATAAGAAATCAAGTATGCATAAATTGTTAAATTTTCTAAATAGTGAAATTTTCAAAATTGTGAAATTTTCTAAATTGTCATAAAAAGATACAACAAACCTTATAATAATCAAGAAAATATAAATATTTGATTCATATATTAGTAAACTTGAAGTATTCAAGAATTCCATGTTTAGCCAATATTAACCACTTAATTAGGGTGCTCAATCATTTAGTGGCTTGGTTGATTCATAACTGATAATATAATTATGTCATAGTTCAAAGGTACAAAATTATTTTTTTGTAAATTAATTAAATGGTTCATCCTATAGCATGTTGAGAAAACATATATAACATATATTTTAAAACTTTGCCGTAATATCTTGCTTTTTGGATCAATAATAGGGAATACAATTTGAATTAAGAGAATGATAATTAAGTAGATGAGTAGTAAAGACAAAAAAACAATTTAGTTGACAATAAACTTATACTAATAGATAGTCAAATTTTGATCATATTGATCATATAACAGGCAGGTTGATGTATATATACTAACATTGCTGTAGAGAATGGAGTAACACACCTGTAGAAAGTATTCGTTATATATAAGTTGTATAATGTGTAATAACTTTGAAATACATAAGTAATGAATTAAATAATACAATTATATAAAACATAACTTTTTCAATGACTTATATCACTTCAAAAGTTGTTGTGAATGTTGGTCATCACCAACAGTTACCCTTTTGGGATGAATCACACTAGCATTCAAACTTAAACTTCCTTTAAATATTCTAATTGCAACTAAAATTAAACAACTTCGGTGAATACAATATCAATACTTAGATTAATTTTTTCACCAAGTATTGAAACTCGAGAACTCATTGGAATAACTACCCTAATTGGAAGATATGTATCTTTAGGCAACACATAGTTATTAAACGTCCAGGAAAAGTGTTTAGCTGTTGAATATATCGGTTCTAAATTAGGACTACCTGAATTGACATTTTTAGTGCGAATATCATCACATCGGGTAGCATTCATACCAGCCATAACATATGTATAAGCAGTTAAGAATCCATAAGTAGGATCAGCATAGGTCAAAGCTATAGATAACCTATAAGCTTTAGTTTCAGGTATTTTAATAACATATCTCATCTCAAACAAAGTAAGAATATTAGATGTAGAAGGAGGAGGAAACTCAGCAGTTGTGCTTGATTGATACATATTTCCAGAGTATGAAACCATACCACCACGAGCACTCAAAGATGTATATTGGCCAGTGTATACATCTTCAACGGGATATGGCTGATATAAATCAGCATCATATATCATTCCATATATATAATATGGTGCAATAGTGTCTGAAGGGCATGTCAATGGATACTCTTGTGAAGAAGAGGAGGATGAAGAGGAAGAGGGAGATGTAGTGGTGTATGAGGATGAGTTCGAAGATGTTGTGATCAATGTAGATGAGATGGATGAATTTGAAGTAAGAATAAATGATGAAGAAGAGTGAATAGAACTGTTAGATGATGTAGTTAATATAGAAGAGGAGGAAGTAGAGACATTAGAGGAAGTGGAAGAGGGAAAGACTGTAGATGAAGTAGATAATGAAGAGACCGTAGATAATGAAGAGGAGGTAGAAGAGAAAATAGTAGATGAAGTAGAAGATGAAGTAGAAGATGAAGATGAAATAGTAGAGGAAGTAGAAGATGAAATAGTAGAAGAAGATGAAGATGAAGATGAAGTAGAAGATGAAGAGACTGCAGAAGATGAAGAAAAAGTAGAAAAAGAAGCAGTAGATGAAGTAGAAGATGAAATAGTAGAGGAAGATGAAGATGAAGATGATGACAAAGATAAAGATGAAGATAAAAGGGAAGATGAGATAGAAGAATCTATTGAACTTGAAGTAATCGTACTGACTGGCAAAACAGACCCAGATCTAGAAGAAGATAAACTATCAGAGCTTATCACTGTAATGCTAGAAGATACTGAACTTAGTACAGTTATGCTAGTATCACTGCTTTCCGTTGAAATGGGCAGGACACCGGATGTCTCTTGAGTCGTTGTGTTAGAATAAGAAGGTAGAGAGGAAGATAACTGAGATGTGATAATTGTGTTTGTCGGATTCACTGAGGGGTCAATAGTTGTGACTGAAGGGTCAGTGCTTGTTATTGAAGGATCCATAGTTGTGATTGAAGGAGTTTCTGGCCCTACAGTGACTGTCGATGTATAGTACTGTGTAACGGGTATAGTAATAGTCGTCCCTAAGATCTCATCTATATGATACTTATAAGTAAGCTGCATAAACGTCTCAAGTTTTAACGTTAAATGCTCTTGCTTCACATAAGAAACAGCTATCGGAGTACATTTAGAACACACATCAGTAACTGGATACTGTATCGTATCTTTGATAGGTGATGTACATAACAAAGTCTCTCTAATTACATCAGTTTGATAAACATATGAAATCACTGTTTCTGCTATACAGTACGACATTATAAATATCTGATTACCGAGGAGCTAAAAGAACATGGGCATTATATATACTAATTACAAGTTGGCTACCAGCTTATAATGCTTAAACTGCTAATGTTAGAGAAACAATACGGACATAACAATTTATTCCGTGATTCACATGAAATTTTGTTTATTTCATGTGCAGAGCGAATAAGCTGAGTTTCTGGATGAAGTGAAATTATGGAAATCGTATTGTCGTATAGTAGAAGCCTAAAATATAGACTAGTTGCTATTTACAAGTGAAAACGCTTAACTGTAAAATCTTGTAAAAAACAGTTTATAATAATGACGCAGATAAGTTTCACGAATGGCTAGGCATTTGTTTACATTCGCTAATATCGTTAAGAAGATTGGGACCTGATCGGAGTAACTTAATCGTCCAATTCGATGCTTTATTTAACTTATGGTATAAAAATTTGTAAGAAAGAATTGAACTATGCAAAATGTAGAATATGATATTTTATGCTGGAATAAGCAAATGTATTAATAGTTATTGTGACTGTTGGTAATCACGAACACTTACCCTTTTGAGATGAATCACACTAACATTCAAGGCAAAACTAGTCTAGTTGACACCGAAATTAAACAACTTCATTTAAACGCAATGTCACTACTAATTTTTGTGTCACATCAGATGGACCAGGTCGAAATTTCCATACTGTTAATAACCGAATTGGTAGATATGAGTCTTTGGTCAGTATAGTGTTTGAAAATTCCCAAGGAACTCCATTAGCAACATCAACCAATGGTGGTATATATGGACTACCAGAATTGACATCCCTAGTGTCAATATCATCACATCTGGTAGCATTTAAACCAGCCATAGCATAAGTATAAGTACTTACTTCTCCAGTTGAAGGAGTGGTAGGAGCTAGATCGACAGATATTGTATAAGCCCTTGTTTCAGGTATTTTAAGCAAATATCTCAAGTCAAGCAAACTGGTAGGATCAGGTAAAAAAAGAAGTGTAAATGAAGCGGTAACAACTGAATAGCCAATATGTCTCTCAACTCCAATAGATGAGAATGAGCGATATGGCAGAGCTGTAAAGCCACCATTGTATACCGCCCAACTAGGAATGTTATCAAGTGCGTCTGCGTTATATAATGCTCCATATATTTCGTCTGGCACATTGGTATCTGTGGGACATGTTAAAAGTGCTTCGAGTGAATTTGATGCAGTAGATGAACTTGATGTAGTAGAAATAATGCTGGAAGAATTAGTAGTTGAGACAAGGGTGGAAGAGTTAGATGTAGTAGATGTTAGAGGAGAGGTGGATGAGTTAGAAGAAAAAGTGATAGAAGAAGTAAAAGAGGAATTAGTTGAAGAAGGCAAGAAAGAAGAAGAAGACAGAGAGGATGAGGGCAAGAGAGATGATGAAAAAGGTACAGATAAAGAGCTAGTGCTAGTAGACAGAGAGAACGAGGAGGAGGAGGAGGAGGAGTTAGAAGAAAAAGTGATAGAAGAAGTAAAAGAGGAATTAGTTGAAGAAGGCAAGAAAGAAGAAGAAGAGGATAGAGAGAAGGAAGAAGTAGATAAAGAAGACAGAGAGGATGAGGGCAAGAGAGATGATGAAAAAGGTACAGATAAAGAGCTAGTGTTAGTAGACAGAGAGAACGAGGAGGAGGAAGATAAAGAAAAAGATGACAAGGACAGTGAAGATGAAGTAGAAAGAGAAGATGAAGAAAGAGATGAGGAAGAAAGAGATAACGTGGGAGAAGAGAATGACAACGAGAAGGAAGAAATAGAAGAGTCTAATAAACTTGAAGTACTGACAGTACTGATTGGCAAGACTGATAAAGATCTAGAAGATGAGGTAGATGGAGTTGAGGTTGAGCTAGACGATGAGCTATATGAACTCTCTATTGAGCTAGTGTCACTGATAGTTGCAGATGTAGAAGATGTTTGTGGAGTTGTAGAGTTAGAATAAGTAGGTAGATTTGAAGAGATTTGAGATGGTTCAATTGTGTTTGTTGGGTTCACTGAAGGAACGAGAGTTGGTTTAGGGGAAGTAGAAGTGGTGACAGATATTAGAGGTACAGTTGAAGTGACGGTATAATATTCTGTGACAGGTATTGTGATGGTAGTTTTTAAGATTTTGTTAATATGATAGTTATACGTGACATGCATGAACGTTTCAAGCCTGACCATCAACTGGTCTTGCTTTACATAAGTAACAGCTACAGGTGTACAAACCGTAGCATCTGTACATGGTTGTATGTTGTCATTTATAATATGTGTTGATACACATGAAACAGTTTCTCTAATTATATCAGTTTGATAGACAAACGAAGTGACAGTTTCTGTCAAACAGTACGACATTATGTGAATAGAAAGGATGATATTTCAGGAAATATGTTGTTATATATAAGGAAGCCATTAATTAGCATAGGAAAAAATCTTAAGCTTGGTGCAATTACATTTACTAGATTGTGAACCATTGCTTTAGAGCATTTTCATGTTTAAATGAGAGTTCATCCTATAAAGAAACTTCAATCATACACTAAATAAATTTCAAAGAAAATGCTGAGCTACAAAGCTTGTGCCAGTTGAAGAAAATGAGGCATAAAGTAATAGACGGTAGAAATTGTCTCATATTATGGGATAGATTACGTTAAGTTCCTGAATTTATATTTGCCGATAAAAAAATAGACGTTATCGGATCAATCTAATCAACCAATTAAATACCTCAAATTATCTATTTTTAGAAGAATATACAGTTTAAGGAGTAAACCTGAATTATATGAATAAGTTAAATTTAAATGTGATTTTGTAAATGTATAAGCGCGTAAGTAGCGCTTGTTAGTATCATCACCACCACTTTCCTATTTGGGATGAATCACATTAGTATTCATGAAAATAAACCGAAATACTTCATAATAACATTATCAGAATCAATTGACTTATACAAAATATATTTCCAACCATAGGTTTGAAGGCAAACCTAATAGAGATCCAAAAGAATTCCATATAGTAACTACCCGAATAGGCAAATACGAATTTTCTGTCAACACAGCATCTGAAAATTCCCATACAGACTGATAATCACTTGTATTAAATGGTGGCACATAAGGGCTACCGGAATCAACATCATCAGCATTAATTCTATCACAGAGTATAGCATTTAAGCCAACCATAACATAAGTAGAAGCTTCAAACAGTGCAGAACCAGTATAAGTTAATTCTACCCTTATCTTATAAGCTTGTGTGGTAGGTATTCTATAAATAAATCTCACATCTAAAATCCTGGTATAAAGACCTAGGGAAATAACAGGAAACCAAGCATTGACACTTAACTGATTTGTGTACTTATAGAAATTTATACTCGTACTAGGAGTAAGGGGTAAGATTGTATAACCGCCATTGTATATCAAATCGCTTGTAATTTGTGAAGATGATTCAGCATTATAAACCAGTGCACGAAAATCTGTTGGTAAACTAGTATCTGAAGAACAAGTTAAGGATAGTTCTGGTGAGGAAGAAGTACTAGATGAAGAAGATGACAATATGCTGGATGTATTTGATGTGGTAAAAGAAGAAGAAATAGAAGTGTTAGTAGAAATGAATGATGATGATGTAATAGAAGCATTGGATGAAGTTGTAGTGAGTATAGACGATATAGAGGCGGATGTATTAGTAGCAGTAAGGGATGAGGATGAAAGAGAGGAGGAGGAGGATGAGAAGGAGGAGGATAAGAAAGAAGAGGATGAGGAAGAAGATGGCGAGGAGAAAGAAGAGGACAAGGATGGTGATAAGGAGGGGGATGACGAGGGGGAGAAGGAAGAAGAGGACAAAGATGGTGCTAAGGAGGAGGATGATGAGGAAGGTGGCGAGAATGAAGAGGATGGTGATGAGAAGGATGAGGAGGATGAAGATGAGGATGAAGAAGATGAAGATGATGATGAGAATGAAGAAGATGGAGATGAGGATGAAGAAGATGGAGCTGAGGATAAGGAAGATGAAGATGAGGATGAAGATGATGACGACAAAGATGAATAAAATGAAGATGAGATAGAAGAATCTGTTGAACTTGAAATGATAGTACTAATTGGCAAAACAGACCCAGATCTAGAAGATGATACCGTAATTATAGATTGTTCAGAACTTATTCCAGAGCTAGAAGGTTCTGTGGATGATATTGAACTGAGTATAGTTGAGCTAGTAGTACTAAGTTCTGTTGATATAGGTAGTAGATTAGATGTTTCTTGAGTGGTTGTAGAGTTAGAGTAAGAAGATAAAGTGAATGAGGTTTGAGATGTCTGAGAAGTAATGATTGTGTTTGTGGGATTCACTGAAGGATCAGCAGTTGTCATATCTGGTACAACTGTTGTCACATCTGGCACAACTGCTGTCGTCTCAGATACAATTGTTGCTTCACTGACAGTCGAAGTAACAGTATAATATTCAGTAATAGGTATCGTAATAGTAGTTCTTAAGATATCATCAATAGAATACTTATAAAAGACATTAATAAACTTCTCTAGCTTTACCGTGAACTGGTCTTGTTCTATATAAGAAACAGCTACAGGGGTACATTGCACACAAGATGTAGGTGTGAAATGCTGTACATCATCACTTACAGTTTGAACACATGACAAGGTCTCTCTAATTACATTAGTTTGATAAACAAAAGAGGTCACTGTTTCTATTAGACAGTTATCCAGCATTATAAGGATAAAAGTAAATGAAGAGAAATAAACATTTCGAGGTCCATATATATATAATTAAGCTTAAAACTTAATGAGATGAGGCATCCTATAATATAAGAATATAGGTTCATTATCTCCCTTATTCCTTGGTCTTACCTATGTGTATGAAGCAGTTACAGCTGTTCTATTATCATTAAGTTTACCTAGAAGTGTATCCTATGAAAAAGGGAAACTATAAACTAGTTTCAAGTTCTTGGTAAACATGCAGAACTACAAAAGCTTGTGGCGGTTCACAATAATGGCGCATAACTAGATTAAAAAAATTGGTATATTGACGGATAAATAGAAAATTATCTTGTAACGATTATTGGATCATATTTTGCTTGAGAGAGATTATAACTGTCAGATGAGAACATTTAGGAGAGAAATGTGGGAAACAGCGGTTAAATTGAACAACCAATTAAATGACTCAAAATATCCATTTTAGGAAATAAAATAAATTTGAAGTAATAACTGTATTATGTAAGAAAAGCAATTTTTCTATATTTAATTTTATATTGCTGCACATATAATTTAGTGATTAGATTATTGATGTATTTTAGTTTCATCACCATCACTTTCCTATTTGGGTTGGATCACACTAGCGTTCAAGGCAAAATTAGTCTAGTTGCTACTAGAATCAAACAACTTCATTTAAACGCAATATCACTACTAAATTCTGTTTCCAATCAGGTAAAGTAGGTTGAAATCTCCATATGGTAAATAACCGAATTGGTAAATACAAGTCTTTAGTCAATACAGTGTTTGAGAATCCCTAAGAAACTCCATTAGCAACATCAACCAATGGTGGTATACCTGGATTAGCAGAATTGACACTTCTAGTGGAGATATCATCACATCTGGTAGCATTTAAGCCAACCATAACATAAGTATAAGTACTTGCTTTTCCATTAGAAGGAGTGGAAGGAGTTATCTCGACAGATATCGTATAAGAGTTTGTTTCAGGTATTTTAAATAAATATCTCAAGTCAAGCAGACTGGTATCACCGTCTAAAAGAAAAGATGAAAATCCAGCGGTAATAGTTGAATAGCCAATATGCCTGACGACTTTAATGTTGAACGATGAACGATACCGTAGACTTGTAAAGCCACCATAGTATATCATTTCAGTAGAAATATCATTAACGTAGTATGAATCGTATAATATTGCATATATATCATCTGGCACACTGGCATCTGTGGAACATGTTAAAGGCACTTTCAGTGAGCTTGTAGCAGATGAACTTGATGAGGAGAAAGATGTGCTTGAGTAGTAGAAATAATGCTGGAAGAATTAGTATTTGAGACAAGCGTAGAAGAGTTTGATGTACTTGATGCCAGAAAAAAAGAGAATGAGCCTGTCGAAAGAGTGAAATAGATAGATGGAGAAGAATTAGTTGAAGAATGCAAGAGAGAGGAGGAAGCAGACAACGAAGGCAGAGAGGATGAGGGCAAGGGAGAAGATAAAAAAGGTAAAGATAAAGTGCTAGCGTTAGAGAACAGGGATGAAAGTAGTAAAGAGGAAGTAGAGGAAATATATAGAGAAGACTGACAGGATGTTGAAAAAGACAAAGAAGAAGAAGACAACAAGGAAGAAATAGATGACAGCGAAAAAGAAGAAATTGTCAAGTCCGGTGAGCTTGAGGTACTGATAGTACTAATTGGCAAGACTGATATTGCCCTAAAAGATGAGGTATACGAGCTTGCTGTCGAGCTAGACGATGAGCTATATGAGCTCTTTGTTGAGCTGGTCTCACTGATTGTGGTAGATGTAACAGAAGCTTGTTGAGTTGTAGAGTTGGAATAAATAGGTAGAGTTGAAGGGATTTGAGATGGTTGCATTGTGTTTGTTGGGTTCACTGAAGGAACGAGAGTTGGTTCGGAGGAAGTAGTAGTACTAGCAGTTGTTAAAGGTATAGTTGAAAAATCTGGTGTTGGTTCACTAACAGTAGAGGTAATATGATTAATTATTTTATTAGCTATAGCTTAAACTAATTACATTTTCTATGCAGTGAACCATTGGAAGAGATCCTAGTTTATGTGAGAGCTCATCCTATAGAGGAACGACAATCATAAGCTAAACAAGTTTCAAGAAAATGGTGAACTACAAAGTTTATGCCAGTTGAAGAAAATAGCGCATAAAATGATAAATATTATAGATATTGTCTCATATTAGAATATTTCTGAATTTGTTTGCCCAGATAAAATAGATGTTTTCTGATCAATATAATCAATCAATTAAATACCTCAAATTATTTATTTTTTAAGAAAAAAAAACATATAGAGTTAAAGGAGTAACTGAATTATATGAAGAAGTTAAATTTAATAGATAATCGTTAAGATTTTTTGAATGTATAAGGCTAAGTATCCATTGTACTTGTTAATAGCATCATCACCATTTTCCTATTTAGGATGAATCACATTAGTATTCATAAAAATAAACCAAAAAAAACTTTATAAACAAACTACCGAAATCAAATCACTTATAACAAACTCACAGTCATCTTTAAGCGCGTAGACTCAGGATCTACAGGTGATTCAAAGTTCCATACCGTAACTACCCGAATTGGCAAATACGTATTTTGTGTCAATACAGCGTCTGAAAAATCCCATGTAGAATGAAGCTCGGTTGTATTAAATGGTGGTATATAAGGACTACCAGAATCAACATTATTAGCAGTAATGCTATCACAGTATGTAGCATTTAAGCCAACCATAACATAAGTAATGACGCCCAGCACTGTAGAACCTGAATAGCTTAAATCTATCCCTATCTTATAAGCTTGTGTGGTAGGTATATTAAAAATACATCTCGAATCTATAACCCTGTTAGGACCACCTGCGCTACGAAGAGGAATCGAAACAGAAATTCCAAATTCATTTGCGGACTTAGAATAATTTAAAGTGAAACTACCAAGAGTGGGGTATCTTACATAACCACCATTGTATATTACATCACTAGGAATTTCTGTGATATAGCCTGCATAATATAGCATCGTACGGTATTCTGTCGGTACAGGAGTATCTGGAGAGCAAGTTAACGAGAGTTCTGGTGAAGAAGAAGTACTAGATGATGATGATGAAGAAGAAGAAGAAGAAGAAGAAGAAGATGATGATGATGAAGAAGAAGTACTAGACAATGATGGTGATGATGAAGAAGTACTAGACAATGATGATGATGATGATGATGATGATGAAGTAGAAGAAGAAGAAGAAGAAGAAGAAGAAGAAGAAGATGGTGAAGTAGTAGAAGAAGAAGAAGAAGAAGATGATGGTGATGAAGAAGAAGTAGTAGAAGAAGAAGAAGATGATGAAGAAGATGATAAAGAAGATGATGAAGAAGATGATAAAGAAGATGATGACGAAGGGGAAGAAGATGATGACGAAGGGGAAGAAGATGAAGAAGATGAAGAAGATGATGAAGAAGAAGACAACAAAGATGAAGATAAGGACGAGGATGAAGAAGAAGACAACAAAGATGAAGATAAGGACGAGGATAATGAAGATGAAGATAAAGAAGACAAAGACGAAGAAAATGATGAAGATAAGATAGAAGAATCTATTGAACTTGAAGTTATCGTACTAATTGGCAAAACGGATCCAGTTCTAGAAGATGATACCGTAATTGTAGATTGTTCAGAACTTATTTCAGAGCTAGAAGGGTTTGTAGAAGATATTGAACTGAGTACAGGTGAGCTAGTAGTACTAAGTTCTGTTGATATGGGTAGTATACTGGATGTTTCTTGAGTGGTTGTAGAGTTAGAGTAAGAAGATAAAGTGAATGAGGTTTGAGATGTCTGAGAAGTAATAATTGTGTTTGTAGGATTCACTGAATGATCAGAATTTGTCACATCAGGTACGACTGTAGTCACATCTGGCACAACAGCTGTCGTCTTAGATACAACTTTTTCTTCATTGACAGTCGAAGTAACAGTATAATATTCTGTAATAGGAATTGTAATAGTAGTTCTTAAGATATCATCAATAGAATACTTATAAAAGACATTAATAAACTTCTCTAGCTTTACCGTGAACTGGTCTTGTTCTATATAAGAAACAGCTACAGGGGTACATTGTGTACAAGATGTAGGTGTGAAATGCTGTACATTATCACTTGTAGTTGGAATACATGACAAGGTCTCTCTAATTACATTAGTTTGATAAACAAAAGAGGTCACTGTTTCTATTAGACAGTTATTCATCATTTTAAGGATAGAAGTGAAGAGAAACAAACATTTCCAGGACCATATATATATTGGCTAATGAGAGGAGGTGTCCAATATTTGGGGCATGAGATATATGATATCCGTTATTCCTTGGTCTTTTAAGTGCATAAAGCAGTTACAGGTACTCTATACTCATTTGGAGTACCTAAAAGTGTATCCTATGAAAAAGGGGAAACTATAGACTAGTTTCAAGTTCTTGGTAAATATGCTGAACTACAAAAGCTTGTGGCGGTTCACAATAATGGCGCATAACTAGATTAGAAAATTGGTATATTGACGGATAAATAGAAAAAATTATCTTGTAACGATTATTGGATCAAATTTTGTTTGGGAGAGCTTGTAACTGCTAAATGGTAATATTTAGGAGAAAAATGTGGAAAACAGAGGTTAAATTGAACAACGAATTAAATGACTCAAAATATCCATTTTAGGAAATAAAATAAATTTGAAGTAATAACTGTATTATGTAAGAAAAGCAATCTTTTTTAAGTTTAATTTTATATTGCTACACATAAAATTTAGTGATTAGATTATTGATGTATTTTAGTATCATCACCATCACTTTCCTATTTTGGATGAATCATATTAGCGTTCACAACTTGAAACTTCATAAACAGTCTAAAACAACCTATTCTATATATAAATCGACAGATATTAAAGGATAATCACCTAAAAGTATCACAGGAAAATTCCATATAATAACTAATCTAATTGGCAAATATGAGGCTGCAGTTAATACAGCATTTGAATACTTCCAAGAAAATTGAGGTTCGGTAATACTGAATGGTGTTACATAAGGACTTCCAGAATTAACATCATTATTATCAATATCATCACAATCAATTGCATTTAATCCAGCCATAGCATAAATGGTAGAAGTATATGAATGGGCAGAAACACCGATAAAGTTTACAAGAGCAGTTATCGTATATGATTTTGTGAAAGGTGCTTGAAAAAGATATCTAACATCAAAAATCTTGATAGTGTCACCAACTACAGTAGGGAAAACTTGAGCTGAAACTCTTGTATAACTTGTAAATCTGGATATCGCAACATTAAAAGCTAAGTCCGTAGGAAAGTTTGCATAACTGCCATTGTATATCATCTCAATGGATACAGGCAAAGATTCAACATCATATATTTTTCCAGATATATCTGTCGGCGTAGTAGGACTTGAAGAACATGTTAAGGATAGATTAGGTAAAGAGGAAGAGGAAGAAGATGATGAGGATATGCTGGAAGATGAAGATGAAGAAGATGATGACATGCTGGAAGATGAAGGAATAGTGCTAGATGTAGGAATAAACGAAGAGGAAGAAAGTGAAGAAATAGTGCTGGATGTGTTTGAAGTAGGAATGAACGAGGAAGAAGAAGAAGAAGAAGAAGAAGGAGCAGATGTATTGGATGAAGAAGTAGAGATGAATGTAGAAGACGTCGTGGTTGATGAATTGAAAGGTGTAAACGATGATGAAGAGTAGGATAAAGTGGAAAACGAGAAGAGAGAAGAGAAAGTGGACGACGAGGTGGATGACAATTAGAGGGAAGAGGAAGAAGAAGTGGATGAAATGGAGAAAGAAGAAGTGGATGACAAGAAAGAAATGTATGAAGAAGTAGACAAAGAAGTAGACGATGTAGATGATAATGAGAAAGATGAAGAAGAAGAAGAAGAAGAAGAAGAAGAAGAAGAAAGTATTGAACCAGACGTTGTTTCTGTGCTAATAGGCAATACAGAGCCAGATCTTGAAGATGATAGACTATCAGAACTTTCTGTAGAGCTAGTACTTATACTAATTAGATCTGTTGATATGGGTAGTACACCAGATGTTTCTTGAGTGGTTGTAGAGTTAGAGTAAGAAGATAAAGTGAATGAGGTTTGAGATGTCTGAGAAGTGATAATTGTGTTTGTCTGATTCACTGAGGGGTCAATAGTTGTGACTGAAGGGTCAACGCTTGTGATTGAAGAATCATTGGTGGTTGTAGCAGGATCGATAGTTGTAATAGTAGGATCATATGTTGTTGTAGCAGGTCTTTCTGGCCCTACAGTGACTGTAGATGTATAGTACTGTGTAACGGGTATAGTAATAGTCGTCCCTAAGATCTCATCTATATGATACTTATAAGTAAGCTGCATAAAAGTCTCAAGTTTCACCGTTAAATGCTCTTGCTTCACATAAGAAACAGCTATCGGAGTTCATTTAGAACACACCGGAGTAACTGGATACTGTATCGTATCTTTGATAGGTGATGTACATAACAAAGTCTCTCTAATTACATCAGTTTGATAAACATATGAAGTCACTGTTTCTGCTATACAGTACGACATTATATAACTGATAAGAAGATCCAAAAATTTAGCAGTATATATACAAACTACATCTGTGAGATAAAATTTCAATAACAAAAGCTACATTCAATAACAGTTACAACATCTCTAGAATCCCGAATAATTCTGAACTGTATAATACAAGAAATTTAAGTTGATCATCCACGTGATATTATCCAATAAAGAAACATGAATCATATAAACTAGTTGTAAGTTACAGGAGACCATTATGAACTACCAAGGCTCATGGAATACGGTTCAGAGTAATAACGCATTCACAATCGGAGGTACAATATGTCTCATAATGATAATTAAAAGATCTAGAATTTGTTTTTCGGGAGAAAAATAGGGTTGTCAAATAGGAGCAAATAGAAAATTAATGAACTTTATCTGATCAAATGACTCAACCAATTAAATGTCTCAAATATATCTAAACTAGAAAATATAAAAATTTTGAAGGAACAGTATAGTGAGAAAAAATGCAATTCTTTATTTTATAATCAAAATTTATATATAAATATTACTGCCTTAAAGGCGTATATTATTTTAGTAGTATCATCACCACCACTTTCCTATTTGGGATGAATCACATTCACTATTAAAGTGTAAGTACAAATTTGACTAAAATAACATACTTAAACACCGTAATATATACAGATTAAAAATTGACATTTACTTAATAAAAATAAACAAAAAACCTTATTTTGAGCTCATAAAAAGACGTCTGCATGTATACTTTTGACATTTAGAGTCCAGATTAAAAAGGTTGAAAGTCATTAAGTTCAATATAAACAGATACGCTGGATTTCTGAAGCATCATAGCAGACGATTCCCATAAAATAGCAAGCCTTACTGGCAAAAGGGTTCCCTCAATGAATTCAAAATCCGAAAGAGGCTGAGATACCACTTTATTGGTCGTATCCAGTGGGATGTCTCTATAAGAGCCACTGTTCACATTACGAGTACGAATGTCATCACAGCGTGTAGCATTTAAACCAACCATAAGGTATGACCGAAAAGTATCTTGAGAGTGAGCGGTGTATTCGGCATCTACCACAGCATTCAATGTAAATATTCCTGTATAGGGAATTCTATAGATATAACGAATATCAATCACGTTTTGAGATCTCATAACGCCAGTATTTGTAAACTCAAACTTAACCGTTCCGCTAAGAGAAGTATGTGGAACGATGTCTACGGAGGCACCGGTGCGGTGACCCAAGTCCATGTACCACCCACTATATATTCTTTCAGAGTCCATGAACAAAGTACTATCTACATTATATAATTCGGCAGCTCTGTTAGTAAAGACATGAGTAGAAGCGCTACAGGTTACAGATGCTTTTGGTAAAGATGAAGAAGAAGGTGAAGATGATGATGAGGATGATGATGATGATGAAGAAGATGATGATGAGGAGGAGGAGGAAGTAATGGTAGAAGAAGAAGATGAAGAAGATGATGATGAGGAGGAGGAGGAGGAAGTAATGGTAGAAGAAGAAGATGATGAGGAGGAGGAGGATGAGGATGAGGATGATGATGATGATGACGAGGAAGTAATAGTAGAAGAAGAAGAAGAAGAAGAAGAAGAAGAAGAAGAAGAGAAAGAAGAAGAAGAAGAAGACGATGATGATGATGAGGAGGAGGATGAGGAAGAAGAAGATGGCGATGATGATGGCGATGATGATGATGAGGAGGATGAAGAGGATGAGGAAGAAGAAGATGGTGATGATGATGAGGAGGATGAAGAGGATGAGGAAGAAGAAGAAGAAGAAGTAGAAGAAGAGGATGATGAAGAATTAGAGGTGATAGAAGATGATGAAGAGGAGGAGGATGAGGAAGAAGAAGAAGAAGAAGAAGAAGTAGAAGAAGAGATAGAAGAAGAGGATGATGATGAAGAATTAGAGGTGATTGAAGATGATGAAGAGAATGACAATGAAGAGTTAGAGGCAATAGATGATGACAAGGAAGAAGAGGAAAAAGATGATGTGGAAGACAATGGTAAGGAAGAGTTTGAAGTAATTGAAGGTGATTGTGAGGAAGAAGAAGACGCAGTTGATGTCTCCGTAGATGTCTCAGTTGATGTCTCCGTGGATGTCTCCGTGGATGTCTCAGTAGATGATTGAGTCAACGTCTCAGTGGAAGACTCAGTGGAAACAGTAGAAGGGGAAATTGAAGATGTTGTAGATACAATAACATCATCCTCTAAAGTAAGCTCGACTTGAACACATGAACCACTATTATCAGGTCCAAACAAGAGTACATTTCCAAAAGAAGTTGAGCATACATAAAGCCTGTCTGAACCATCAATAAGAAAGTTCCCATTTGAAAGGTAAACTGGTTGAGGAAATTCAACATCAGAAAATTCGTTGCCGTTGCGTCCTACAAACTGAAAGCCTATAAGCTGTCTTTTATTTCCCATACCAGGGTAATAACCAAGAGTTTCGTCAGGGTTAAAGAATTCTGTGCCTGGACCTGGCTGGACAACTCCAATACCGTTTACCATGTAAATATGTTGTCCAGCATAAATGCCAGTTGAAGCAACAGCAATAGAGAAACCACGTACAGGAGTAGGTGTAGAAGAAGCGGATGAAGTAACAGTTGTTAGAATTGAAATGTCAGACGTTGATGTGCCAGTTTCAGTTGTTAGGGTTGAAGTGTCAGAAGTAGAAGTGTTAGAGAAGATGAACGTTGAAGAAGAGGTGCGCCTATTTGTTGGTAGAATAGAAAGAATGATGGTTGTAGGTACATGAGTTTCTGTTGTAAGTAGAGTAGGAGCAATGTCGGTGTTTGTAGGAAGTACTGTTGGATCTTCCGTATTTGTAGGATGACCTGTTGGAATATGAGTGTTTGTAGGAAGTACCGTTGGATTATGAGTATTTGTAGGGAGCACTCTTGGATCTTCTGTGTTTGTAGGAAGAACAGTCCTGGTCGAATCATGAGTATTTGTAGGAAGGATAGTCCTGGTTGCATGAGTGTTGGTAGGATGTACAGTAGGCACAGTAATAAAATCAGTAGTGGTAGTGACCACTACTGGTACTTCTATAGTAATGCCTAGCTGGACATTACTTGAGTACTGAATATTGACCTCTTCATAGACATCCCATACATATACACAGTTATTAGAAGTAGTGAGTGCTGGTGAAGGAGTATAAGTGATAGTTGTAGGTGTACATTTGTAACAATATACATCAGTAACTAAGCCAATTGTTGGTATACAATTAGAGTAGTAAGTTGTGTATGTAGGCTTATACGCTGACGTATAAGCCTGTTCATAGACTGTTGTGGTTGTAATAGGAGGAGAGCATAAGAATATTTGCTTGATTGTCTCAGTTATCACTTGTGTAGCAGTGACAGTAGAAACTGGACAAATATTATACATATCGAAAATTATTAAGTAACGCAGAAAATAGCTGATTAGTTAGAGTATATATAACCATTGACCAGAGTTATACATTAGACTACCATAAAATAGCCAAGTCCTTGGAATGGTCTAGCTTTTATAAGTTATATTACTTATTTAAACTAGACTCAATTACACCGTTTTAGAAGTTCATTAAAGGTTCATGTAAGCCATGATTAAAGGATAGTGTGTAACTACAGTAGTAAAAGTAGTAACCGTACAGCAACATATAGTCCTTTCAGAAACTAAATCATTGCTATATAACAAAATTTGCACGAAATTTACATCAAATTTGATGATCTAGAAAAGTGCTGTTACAATTTGAATTAATTAAATATTTTTGTCAATAAATCGTGTAATTTGTAAGTTCAAGGCAGATTGGTTTTGGTCCAGTAGATGTTAAGGAAAAAGGTAGAAGGTTTTCTTAGAAGCGGCGAACAATTAAGAAACTAACCAATAAGAACAAAAATATCCAAAAATATCAACCCATTAGAGGTGCTGATTTTAAAGGATAATTTGGATTTGTGATGTTATTCCGAAGAAGAGATGCATGATATTTCCTCTAGTACGTTGAATTTGTGTAAGAAATATTACAATATATAAGTTATGATTGACTTAGTGGGAAGTAAGGTATATGGGATTTAATTGATCCCGCACTAAATCCCAAAAGTCAGAGAAAAATATATACAAGAAGGCGCAGCAACTTTGCTTCCTATGGGATTTAGTGTGGGATCTATTAAATCCCATATACCTTAGTGGGAAGTATGCTACTAGTGTCAATGTCGTATTAAAATAGAGCTAAGGATAGATGCCTAGTAAATAAATATTGTTTTCAAGAATGCTAAGGTATGGGGTTTGGAGTATAAGATGTATGATTAGCAGGTGCATCTATGATTATTAAGTACATGTGTGATCCACGCATGTACATTATGTGTGAAATAAACCATGTGTGTGTGCGTAACTGTAGTATAACAATATGATACGTAAGCCATAACAGTTTCATGATTATACCATAACAGTTTCATGAATAAAGCATAAAGAATTCAAAAGAAAATAGAAAATCTATAATAATTTAATAATAACTCTAATTACATATAATAATCCAGTTTAACAATAAATTGTCTTGAAATAGTGTAGATAATAAGTATATTACAAATTCATAAACCATCACCACTACTTACCCTGTTGGGACTAATCACATAACCATTCAACCATAACTCAATATTTTATGTCAAAAATACAGTTATAAGCATTTGCTGTGACTCACCTATAGAAATCATCACATTTGATTCCAAATAAATTGCAAGCCTAAACGGGATGTTATGGTATGCAGGCAATAATTCATTTGAAAATGGCCAGATGAATGAGTGACTTGCTGTTATATAAGGTTCTATACTAGGATCTCCTGAGTTTACAGATGTTGTAAAAATGTCATCACATCGTGTAGAATTTTGTCCAATCATTGCATAACTTGTATATGTTTGAGTACTTAATAGATCAGTACTAGTAATGATAACTGTTATAGAATATCTTCTTGTTTGAGGTATATAGAAGATATAGCGCAAATCAATTACAGTTTTTTGAGCTGGAATAATATAGTTAGGATATAAAATTTTTGTGCGTGCATAATTATCATAGAAATTAGAAGTGACAGAAATTAAGTCTCGTGGTGGATATGACGCATACGCACCAGTAAGTATATCCCAATAGGAGACGGATGAGAGTACATCTACATTATGAATTTTTGTAAATGTATCGAAGCTAATAATTGTGTTTGGATTGCATAATAATAACGATTCTTCAGAAGGACTTGATGATGCCGAGGATGAGCTAGAGGTGAATGTAGAGGTATCAGATGACACAGTAGATGTGAGTGTAGAGGTATCAGATGACACAATAGAGGAGAATGTAGAGGTATCAGATGACACAGTAGATGTGAGTATAGAGCTGCTAAATGACACAGTAGAGGTATCAGACGACACAGTAGATGTGAGTATAGAGGTATCAGATGACACAATAGAGGAGAATGTAGAGGTATCAGACGACACAGTAGATGTGAGTGTAGAGCTGCTAAATGGCACAGTAGAGGAGAATGTAGAGGGGGAAGAAGAAAGAGTAGATGAAGGAGCCGTAGAGGGGGAAGAAGGGGAAGAGGAAGGAGTAGATGTGAGTGTAGAGCTGCTAAATGACACAGTAGAGGAGAACGTAGAGGGGGAAGAAGAAGAAGAGAGAGTAGATGAAGGGGAAGAAGAAAAAGAAAACGTAGAGGAAGAGGACTGAGCCGCAGAGGAGAAAGAAGAGGGAGATGAAGGAATTAGGAAGTCAGAAGTAGTGAATTCTGTAGAGCTACTTGGGAAAGTGAAAGTAGAAGAAGAAATAAATTTGGAGCTTGTAGTACTTGAAGATGTTGTAAGGGACGACGTATGAGGGATTATAGTTGAATCTGAAGAAGTGTTTATAGGGAGAACTGATCCAGTTCTTGAAGTACTAAATTCTGTAGAGGTTGGAGTTATATAAGTACTAGTAGGCAACACTGACTCTGAATTACCTTCGGAGGTACTTGTTGATGCATTAGATATAGGTAATGTGTCAGACTCATGTTGAGTATAGGTGGTATAAGGGAGAATACTTGTAACTTCTGAAGGTGATGTGGCATATGTATGTATAGTTGTAGCTTCTGAAGTAGGCTCAATAGATGTAGGAGAGTAACGAGTAGCTGTATAAGTGTAGTATTTAGTGACAGGTATGATGATTCCTATGTCCACATTTACTTCATATGTGACCTTCACGTATGTGTTGAGTTCTATCGTGTAGTGAGGCTTTTGGATATACGAAACAGCTACTGGAGTACAGTCTATACATACTGTAGCATACTGTTGAGTATCGTAGGATGTGTCTTTATTAGTTGAACATGGTATAGTGCTTCTAATGACTTCCGTAATGTAAGAAGTGTCTGTAACAACTTCAGTTGTACATGGATAAATCATTAAAGCTACTTGTAGTACCCGGTTGATATGAGCAGATTGACGTTTATATATAAAGTAGAATTAACATTTAGGTTTGGAGTGCTTACACAATAGCTTTTCTCCGTTAACTGTTTTGTTATGTACGCACTAAATTTCATGTTAAATCACTTGTGAACTCGTGGTTTGTAGCAGTTTATTAATAAGTACATTATAGTGACAAAATGTTCATACGATAAACATGCTGGTCCTATTGTAGTAAAATAAAGTGAAAGCCAAGTACAAGAGCAGATGAAAGCTGTCATAGCGGTTATACTTAATACCGCAAAATGATTAAAGTACCGTAAATGGCTTATACAAGAACCGGATTTTATTGATAACTAGTGTAGTAGGATAAACTGGTATGATGGTATGATAAGTGTAAACAGTAGAAAATAAAGTTTAAGGAGATTATCAAATTTTCAAAATCCACTTCATACAAAAACAAAATAGAACATATCAAATTTTCAATTTCAGATTTATTTAATCACACATGCCATTTACTTCCTGGAGACTAAATAAATAAACAAAATATGATAAAATGCCTCTTAAAATGATAACTAATATGTTTTCTTGAATATATTTAGGCTCGAACTGGGTTTTTATTCTAAAAGCAGATCAACCATATTTGGCGCCTTAATTTCCTTATCGCTAATAAGCATATTTAAGATTGACTAATTATCATTGGTGTTTCATAACTGTCTATTTAATTATTCTCCTTAAATCTGGATTGTTTGTACTATGCGACTTATTGATTATTAAATGCACAATATATCCCATAATCTGTTATATTCATTCCTTTCTGCATCTAAGCAGTGTATGGTTTAAACTTACCGTAAGTGTATAAATCGTCACCATCACTTACCTTTTTGGGACTAATCACACTCCCATTCAACTAGACTCATTATTTAACACTTCCCATTATTCCAATTTAGTAATCAAAGTCAAATATTTACTAGATATAAGAGAGAAGGGAGAGTGTGCACGATAAACAATGACAACCCTAATTGGTAAGAAAGAGTTAGCAGGTAGAATTTCATCTGAAAAGTCCCAAGTGAACGTCTTATAATCTGATATCCTAGGTGGCACACTAGGATGTCCTGAGTTTACATATTTTGTAGAGATATCATTACATCGAGTAGAATTTGGTCCAATCATTGCATAAACCCTATATTCTTCAGTCAGAAATAAGCCAGTACTGCTAGCTTGAAAACTAAAGGTATACTTCCTTGACTCAGGTATCCTAATTATATATCTCAAGTCAATTACAGTGACTTGATTTATAGTAAGCAAGTCATAAAATCCAGCAAGCGCTGATCCAGTAGTATCATTTAACTCAATGTCTAATGTGGTTGGAACTCTTACTGGAGCTTGCATATAAGCTCCAGAGAAAATCATATTGTCAGTAACTGATCCTACAGAATTAGCATTATGAATATATCCATAAGAATCAGTGCTTGCTTCTTGACTACATACTAATGGTAATGCTGATGAATAAGATGGAGAAAATGATGAAGATGATGTATCTGCTGAGGATGATGCAATTGACGTTAACGTAGAAGAAGAGTTAAAAGTGCTAGATAAAATCGAAGAGTTAGAATATGTAGAGGAAGGAATCAAGGATGTTGAAGAATTAGATGTTAGGTAGGATGTGATTGTAGAAAAAGTAGATAATGTAGAGGAGTTAGATATCAAGGAAGATGTGAATGCAGAAGAAGAAGAGAAAACAGTGGAAAATTCTGAAGAAGAAGAGGTGTAAGAAGATACTATGGAGGAAGTAGAAGAAGGTGCTGAGGATGTAGAAGAAGAGGTAGAAGTAGAAAAAGATGTAGATAAGAATTCCGAAGAAGAAATTTCGCTAGGTGACGCACTACTGGAAGATGATGTCAATAATGTAGAAGTACTTGAAGAAGATGGCGTAGTAGAAGATAGAGTACTTGACGTAGTAGAAGATAAAGTGGTTGACGTAGTAGAATCAGTTGAAGATGTACTTATAGGAAGAACTCCAGAATTTGACGTAGTAGATGATAGTAGTGCAGATTCTGTAGATAAATGGCTTGATGAGGTTAAAGATGTAGATTCTGTAGATAACTCTGTTGACGTTGTCAACAGAGTTGATTGTGTAAATTCTGAAGAAGTACTTATAGGAAGAATTGATCCAGTACTAATAGACTCATAAGACCCAGTAGTCAAAGTAGATGTTGGGTGATCATTAGTAGTGTAATTAGCATACTGAGAAGCAGTCGTATAAGGTAAAGGATTAGCAGATTGTTGAGTATCTGTAGGATAAAGAGTTAAAGTAGAAGTATAGTACTCAGTAACAGGTATAGTGACAGTTATACCTAGGTGAATATCAAACTGGTATTGATATGTGATCTTTCTGTAGGTATTTACTTCAAGTGTGAAATAAGGCCTTTGTATATACGAGACAGCTACAGGGGTGCAGTGACTACATGAAATTTCAGTGTGATCAGCATATGAAGTACGATCAGTACATGGTATAATCTTTTTTATAATCTCGGTAATATAAGCAGTCTCAGTAACTACTTCAGTACAAGACATTGTGATTTAGAGAGATCAGAGACATGAGAGACACATATATATATCCCTTATATAAGGAAGTTTAGCGCATAGTAAAGCTTAAAATTTTGGCTTTGATCAAGCTCTGCATCTCCGATCTCATGACTTGTGAAGCTATGATCCGTAACCGTTTCGTAGTTTAGTTAACATTGAGCCGAAAACAGCAAAGTATCAGTTCATCCTATTGAATGATTCTGGTAGATGGAAGTTACAGGACCCAGATGAAGAACTAGGAACTGTCATTCTAATATGTTGGATGTAATTAATTACGCAAACATCTTTAGATTCATTCGTTAAATGCCTCAAAGCCAATAAGATTAAAGAAAGTGATTGTGTGAGATTCCCGGGTGGTGTGTGAACGGTTGGATTCCAAGATTTAGAGAAGTAAGATATTGGTAAAGATATGACATTGTTAAAATGATATTTTTGTTAAGTTGAGTGAGATATGGATTGAATATAATTACCGGAGAAAATTGTTTTCAAGTTTAATTTACAACGTCAATATTTAATTAATTTGAATTCATTTATTTTGATACGATATAAATCAATTTTACATTGTATTAAAGTTATAAATCTTTTAAGCGAAACTTTATCTTATCTGATCATCTATTATCAAGTAACTGGATGTATAGATACTTGAATGTCCATATTTGCTGTGTAACTTGTAAGAGTTTGAAAAAACTTCCATAATATAACCAACCTTACAGGAACATAAGCACCAGCAGACAACTTTATATTAGAAAACTTCCAGAATATCTTATTACTAGGACTAATAAGTGGAGTCACTTCAGGAGCTCCAGATGTCACAGAATATGTAGAAATATCATCACACATTGTTGCATTTAACCCTACCATTGCATAAGTCTGAAATGATTCCTTAACTGAAGAAGAAGGATTACCTGATATCAAAACCCTTAAAAGATGTGGTCCATCTTTAATTACTGGAAGTATAAACCTTAAATCAACTAAAGATGTATGAGTAGTGTACTTTCTTGCAACAAAGAACGTATTAACTTTCATGACGTCAGATTCAGACTTAGAAATAGATAACTTGGACGAAGTTCGTTTAGGTATAGTTATATACTTTCCTGCATAGATTTGATCGTCATTGAACTGTCCATAACTTCCATCATATATTACACCATATGTATCAGTAGAAATTACAGAATCTGCTTTACATGTTATTTCATGCTCTGGATTTCTAGTAGCTGAAGGTGTCTCTGTAGTAGGTGACATTGTAGGTACAGGAAATGCATCAGATGGTGTTTCTGTAGTGGGGGACATTGTAGGATACCAAGCTGATGAAGAGAAGGAAAGGAATTCAGATGAAGAGAAGAATGAACTAGAAGAAGAAGATTCATATAAAGAAGATGATCTGCTGGAAGGTTCTAGAGATGATTCGGTAGGGTTTGAAGAAGATGTAGAAAGTGAGATTTCAGAAGAGCCTGAGGAAGAAACGGCAGAAGTAACAGAGAATGAAGATTTAGAATGTGACACATCAGAAGCACTTGAAGAGAAAGTGCTTAAAGTAACAGAGTATGAATCAGATGCAGAATGTGAAAGTTCAGAAGATGGTACATCAGAAGTAAAAGAGAATGAAGAGGTGTCTGATGCCGAGACTTCAGAGGAAGAACCAGAAGGTAAAACAAGAGAAGAGCTTGAAAAGAATGTGCTTGAAGATGAACCAGAAGGTGATATGTCAGATGTGAAGGAGTAAGAAGCAGAAACAGAGGGTGAGATATCAGAAGTAACAGAGTATGAAGATGAACCAGATGGTAACACGTCAGAAGCACCTGAAGACGATGTGCCTGTAGATGAAGATGCATATGACGAAGACCATGGATGTGTATTAGAAGATGACCTAGAAGATGTTAGATCAGAAGTAAGAGAGAATGATGCAGATGCAGAAGGTGAGACATTAGAGGAAGATCCAAAGGAACTTGAAGAAAATGTACTCGAAGAAAATCCAGAAGATTGTATATCAGAAGAACTTAAAGAGAATGTACCTGAGGAAGATCCAGAAGGTAGGACACCAGAAGAACCTGAAGGTGATGCAGATGCAGAAAGTGAGAGTCCAGAAGAAATACTGGATGATGAAATATCAGAACAACTTAAAGAAAATGTGCCTGAAGAGGAAGATTTATATGATGAAGACTCTGAATGGGTATTAGAAGATGAACCTGAAGGTGATATATCAGAAGTAAGAGAGAATGAAGCAGATGCAGAAGGTAAAAATCCAGAAGAAGAGTCTGAGTGTGACACATCAGAAGTAACAGAGTATGATGAGGAGTCTGAGGGCGAGACTTCAGAAGTAACAGAGGATGAAGTGGATGCAGAAGTTGATATATCAGAAGTAACAGAGTATGAAGTGGATACAGAAGTTGAGACTTCAGAGGAAGATCCAGATGATGAAACATCAGAAGCAGCTGAAGATGATATGTCTGAAAAAGAATAAGTATATGACGAAGATTCTGAACGTGTATTAGAAGCTGAACCTGAATGTGATATATCAGAAGTAACAGAATATGACAAGGAGTCCGAGTTTGACACATCAGAAGTGAGAGAGTATGATGAGGTATCTGAGGGCAAGTCTTCTGAAGTAACAGAGTGTGAAGATGAACTAGACAATGAGAACTCAGATGTAAGAGATGAATCATAATTTGAAGATGAAGAAAAAGTTGAGTCAGAAGTTGAAGTGTAAGAAGAAGTAAATCGTGAAGACGAAGGATATAAAGAGTGACTTGAAGAAGGGAGTGGTGAAATGAATGTAGGTTCTAATGAATGAGATGAAACTGAAGGATTAGATGTTTCTGAAGAAGGAAGAGTAGATTCAGAGGAATGCGTGTATGATGAAAGCTCTGACGATATGTCTGAAGAAGGAATAGCAGAGTTAGATGAGATACTGGATGAAGTAAGAGGAAAACTAGATGAATTAGAATATGAAGAAGGGAGATGATAGTCTGAAGAGATTCTTGAAGAAGGAAATGGTAATGTAGATGAAAGGTCTGATGAAGGAAGCGCTGACCCTGACGAGTAATCAGACGAGTAGTCTGCAGTAGAAGAGAAAGATCCTGATGAGTAATCAGATGAGTAGTCTGAAGTAGTAAAAAAAGACGTGGATGAATTAGAGAAAGAGGGTATAGGATAAACAGATTGTGAAGAAATATGAGATGTTGAAGAGACAGGTGTTGATGGAACAATTGGTAAGACACCAGATCTACGAGAGGAACTGGTGTAAGTATCTGACGTTGCTGATGAATGAGTTAACGAGATAGGATCCGTTACTTCAAATGAAGATGTTGGAGATGATGACACATGATCCGTTGCTTTAGGTGGAGTTGTTGGAGTCTGTGAAGGGTCTAAAATTGTAGACGTGAGAGTGTAAGTTTCACTGATAGGTATAGTTATAGTGATACCAAGGTTTATATCAATTTTGTTGATATAGGAGACACGCTGGATAGTGTAGACTTGAATGTTGTAATAGGCTATATGGATGAGTTGATCATTTGTATGAAAGAGTTGGCTATTTGTAAGAGCAGGTTGATCAGTATAGAAAGGTTGATTTGTGTACGCAGGTTGTTCTGTATACACACGCTGATCTGTGTAGAAAGGTTGATCTGTGTAGAGAAGCTGATCATAGTGGATGTAACTATCATCTATTGATGGTATATCAACATAACTAGTCTGTCTACAAGGTATCTTTTGTTTGATTACCTCAGTATGATAAACAAAAGCAGTGACAGTATGTGCTATAGCATTAAATAACGAAGTCATTGTAGAGAACCACTTATACAGATAGTGGTCTTATATATCTAAGATCATGAACCACTTATACAGATAGTGGTCTTATATATCTAACATCATGAAAAACTTGCTGTACCAGGTAGACAACTGGTTGAAACTAAATTGAATTAAGCTTAGCCAAACATTTTCTGGTAAGTCAGTGAATCAACCTATAAAGAAGTGATGAAAGAAGTACTAAAGCTATAGAATGTAACTGCTTTGATATAATGGCGCATGTCAAAGAGCTCGTAAACAAATCACTCATAAAGCCGATTAAGGTGATATTCTAGAAGTTTAGAGATGATTGCCCTACACGGCGAAATTCACTAAATTAAGGGAGATGAAATTTAGACGAAAAATGGACGAAAATTTAGACACTCTTTACACGAGCTTTGCAAGCACTGCGCAAAGTTTGTACAAAGTTTGTTCGAAGCGAATACATCAACATTAAGTTTCAAGTTATAAACCATTTTATATAAATTTATATAGTCATTGTAATATGTAATAACTGAAATAGGAAAAAATTATGTAAACAAATTACTGTAAAAGGAAAAAGTAAACAAATAGGGTTGAATGCGAAAAGGTTTGAATCGACCCAATCTAGGGGTATTTTAACTTACCATTCACGGGTCCATTTTCCAGATCTGAAATTTTGTAGATTACGTAAATTATATAAAAACAAGGTGAAAATATGTCAAATTTGAGAGATTTAAGCTTTTCAAGTTTAAAGAGTCAAAATCAATTGAATATGGTTACACCAACAATTAGCTTTTCAAGTGTTGAAGAAGCCAAATATTCTATCGATCATAGAATCGAATTATTTAAAACATTACAAGGTACATTTTGTATTGACGGTTCAGAACCATCGCTTAGAACAATATCACGATTAAATTTGAATACTAATGATTTATGTGCAAGAAGTTTGGCAGTGAAATATTATGATTTATCACAATGCCTTGATCCAATTTTAAGTCATATGGATACAACAGAATTAGAAACAGTTATTGAGACAATATATGCTTTAATAAGTGGTATAATGAATGCACCAATAACACCAACAGTTAGAAAAGGTAAATCAAAGGCATTGTTTGATAAGATAAGGAAATCAAAGAGTGATAATGATGTTACAACTGGATTACATTCACATGTACAATTATCATCAACAGGTTGGAATTGGAGTACTAGTTTAAGTGATTCATGGTCATGGTATTCTAGTGATAAGAAAGTATCAGATAAAGAATGTAAGGCATCAGATCTTGTACCATTTCCATTATCTACAACAGTACCACCATCATGTTTGTTTGAGATATTAGAGGTTGTTTATCGGAGGATTAGAATAAGGCTTACTAGTCATAGTTTGATTAGGTTTGAAGAGCTTGATCATTTAATAAAGGCTTATGTATTGAGCGAGACTACCAGTTCTGTAAAGATGGCAGCTACTAAGGTTATGGAGAAGGAGTTACAGCATTTGAATGATCAGTTACAGGCAGTCTAACATGCTGTTGGTTTGCGAAGTAGATTATTACGCATACAAAGTCTTAAGCATGTTGAAAAGCAACACAGTTGATCAACAGCCTACGCTCTATATAGCATGTGCATTACTTTCACTAAGCATTACTAGAAGTTTACAAGCATACAAGTATACAAGCATACAAGTATACAAATTTACAAGTTTACAAATTTACAAGTAACGGTTATGTAAATTCTACAAGTCATACAGGACGCTTCACAGCCTGTATAAAGCGGCATTTACTTGCAAACATCCAGTCATATATTAACTCACTCAGATAGTCACTTCGCTTCTATCCACTAAAGCATTATACAAAACTCCTACAAGGATACTGAGAAGGATAAGTAGCTCCTTCATCATGACTAAGTATCTTAAGCTTATATGGCCTATGTGCAACAGGTCTAGGTGGAAGACCATCCTTTCCTAAAACTTCACCTGTAACTAATGAATTATCTACCTTTGTAAGTAAACTACTAAGTGACTCATTTGACGTAGTAGCAACCTCTAATGCCTTCTCTCCAGCTGCTCCAACTGGAAGTCTAGGTGTAGTTACCGATCCTACACTTAACAAAGCAGATACTGATTTTTGATCAAAGAATGATAATTGAGGATAAGTTCTACGATGATCTCTTTTCCAATATGGATTACCTGCTATATCAGATGTAGGTAAAGTAGCAGGATCTCTATAATGAGGAGCTTCAGGTCTTGAAAAAGGTGTTGGATCTCTATTATAAGGAACATAAGGGTTACCAGAAGATCTATTAGGGTCAATGGCAAGCCATTGTCTTATTTTCTCCCAAATACCTTTTGAAGGAGTTGTATATTTTTTCCAAATAGGTTGAACGCCTCCTCTTAATGGTGTCATTGTTTGTATATATTGTTTATGTAAGAAGAAGAATGATGTTGGTGTGAAAATATGTGAATAAGTAAATTATTATTGGTTAGTGTGTGGGGTTAGGGTATCCAAATTAGGAAAGTGTTGTAGATTTTTCAAACTATGTAGAGTTGACAAATAGTTGACATAAAAGTTTACTAAGAGTGTTATCAAGGTGTATTAGTGAATGTATAGTCATAAATTAAACACTAATATACTATAAACTTATAATAGATTTAGTGTAGGTGTTGACATAGTCATAGTTAGTTGGAGTGAATGATGAATCACCATCATTCTCAAAGAAATCACCTAATTCATCATCAATTTGTATTTGTGCTTTATCTACCTCAGTTAGCAATTGTTGCCACCTTGTAGTATCAATATCTGACCATTTATCTTGTAGTTTTGTAGTACTATCTATAACATTCTGTATGAAAGCCTTCCATTGTAATGATTTGATTACTTTACTCTTTAAATCGTCTTCAATAGGTTGAGTTAAATCAACATTCTTTAGATCACCAAAAGAGTCAAATAATTGTTCATCTTCTTCTCTTAAATCATAATTTAAGAAGTTATCTATATCCGATATACTACTTTCTAAGAAATCATGTAACTGTTCAAACTTCTCCTTATATAAATCATCAACAGTAACTTCCATAAACCGTTTTAAAGCCTGTACATCAGCTAAACGTCTTTTAAGTGTATCCATAGTCATATTAATTGACCAATCTTGATTTGCAAGGTTATTAAGTTCATAAAAAGTAGCCGATTTTGCTAATAAACCACCATGAAATTTTATATCTAAAATCTTTGAATTCGTATCATTAATATCATTGGTTGTCCATTCAATAGCGAATAAAGAATAAGGAGCACAAAATCTAGCAAGTAAAGCCGAAATATCATCAGATATTTTTGTTATCATTTCTTCATTTGCTGGTGGTTTTAACGCAACTGCAAGTTTATAAATGTTTGCTTCAAGAACAGTTGCTATTGTACCGATAGCTTTTAGTGGTGGATGAGATAAATTTAAAGATATTATTTGATCTTTTATAGTATATGGATCAGCTAATACAGCTTTAAGGGTATCAGTTTTGTATGAGGATTTCATTGTATGAGGTGTGGATGGTGAATGGTTAAGTGTGAATGGTGAATGGTGATCTACATTCTGGATGTACTACACGATGTACTATACGATGCACTACACAATTTACTACACAATGTACTGCATAAAGTACTACAGTAATTCACAATAAACTATATAATACTGCATATTATACAGTTTTTATACTTCATAACTTTACATATGAGCCTTTGCTGAATTACGTGCACCACCATCAATCACTATAATAGCACCATTCAAGTAATTAGATACAGGTGCACATAAGTAAAGAATAAGTCCTTGAATATCTTCTGGTTCTCCAAGACGTTTACGAGGATTATTACCAACAACATCATCCTTACCAAGTTTCTCAATTAACCCATTTGCCATCTTAGAAGGAAAGAATCCAGGTGCAATAGCATTCACTGTAATATTACGAGGTCCAAGTGCTGTTGAAAGTCCTTTAGTTAAATGATGTACTGCTGCTTTAGATGCAAGGTATCCAAATGTACCTGATTCACTATGAGGTAAAAATCCTGCAACCGATCCAACTGTAATAACTCTACTAGGATCAGTATCAGTACCTGCCTTTTCAAGTAATGGTGCACAAAGTTGAATTGTAGCAAATAATGCTCTTACATTCAAATTTAATACTTTATTAATAGCATCATCCGGATGTTCATCAAATGGTGCTCCCCATGTAGCTCCTGCATTAGCAATACAAATATCAAGCTTACCACCTTCTTTTTCGCTAATATGATCAACAATTTTCTTCAAAACTGATCTATCAGTAATATCACCTGGAAGTGCAACAACTTTGCCAAGTCCTAATTTATTTAATTCATCTTCTGTCTCTTTGCATTGTGATGCCTTACGTGCTGTAATGTATACTGTCTTTGCACCACCTTTTAATAACCCTTGTACCGCATATAACCCAAGTCCTCTGGATCCTCCAGTAACAAGTGCTGTTTTACCTTCAACTCTGAAATTCAATGACATGTTTGGTGTATAAGTAAAAGGAATTGTTAGAAATGTCTCCTTTTATATACTTGTTGTATTATTTAACCCCCACTTTATCGGAACCTTATCCATACTAGCTAGTTTCGATCGAACCGAGGATCATTACGGTACTTTATCTACCCTATCCTTTTTAATATGCCGAATCTCATATATTTTGATGATTTAAAATGGTAATATAAGGGGTACTTATTTAATATATTGTTTATCATGCACGCAATCAGTGTGCATGATGTACCGAAGTATACCCTATTTTGATTACATCATCACTAAATTTGTGCACCTACGAACCTGAACCATACACCATGCTCCCATCACACACACCACACCACACCACACCTACATCTACAATCTTTACACTCTATACTCTAAACTTTACACTCTTTACACTCTCTACTCAACATCTAATTCTTAATACTCATCTACAAAATATCTGGGGTAGCACATGAACTCCCTATCAAACAAACCTTATTCTCATGAAAATAACTATAGCAACCATTACATGAAAATTTTCGACGTCAATCGCCACTCTTCAACAAGGCTCCTTTGACAGCTCTTTTTTCTCCTTATTTCAACTCTTTGCCTCCTATTCATGGTGGATTTGTCTATTTCAGACGCTTCGAAGTCTGAAAATACAAAGGTATGTCTTTTTGACCCTGAAATTACCCTTATTTTGGGTCATTTTCACCTCTCTCTTATTCCTACTTTTTTGACTCATTGATCGCCTCTTTGAGCGCGTATTTACAATTAAATAAACAATCAAATAATCGCAATTTGATAAGCAATTCATTCTACTGCAACAATGTCTTCTTTTGCTCTTTGTTGTTGTTGTAGTTGCTGTTGTTTACGCTTACATAATCACTATAGCTATCCATTACTAACACTATATAGATTTCCAAGGATTCGCAAATTCATCACACTGATATCCAAGATATATCAAAATCACGTAAACGCAAAATAAGAGAACTTTATGTTGTCTCGAAAAATTTCTGGAACCTTACTGACTGTTTTGCTTCATCTACAGAAGATCATAATTTGAATGGATTACTACTCAAATATAATGATCTATCGAACCAATTTGTTTCTGATGACATACCTCTTATACCTACTCCCCCTCCACCGCGTTTAACTACATCTCCTGGTCCTCGTCCTGCAACTTCACCGGCTCCTCGTCCTGCAACTTCTCCAGCTCTTATACATACTTCAAGAACTCCTACTGAACGTATGACAACAAGAGTTTCCTCGGGAGCAATTCGTCATAAATCAGTTTCTGAGATACTAGGTGAATCACCTGCCAAAAGACAGAAAAAATCTGCTGATTCTGCAACAACTATTTCTGAAAAACCTAACTCAAAGGCTTCAATACGTAAAGGTATACCGCCTGCATCAAATTCAACTGATTCTACTTTTACTGCTCTCTTAAAGACCGCCCCTTCTTCTGCTGAAATATATAATAATGAAGAAAGTACTGCTCTTAAATCTCTCTTTAAGAGAATAACTTCAAATAACGCTGCAAAATACGCTCAAACGATCACTCCTGCTGATCGCTTATTCTCTCCAATTGAAGATACGGTTTCATGGGATTTCACTTCTTTACAGAAAATGTACTATATCACTCAAGCTCTCTCTCTAACGAAACTTGTACCTACTGCTCCTAAAGTCTTATTTACTTCGAATTTCTATACTTATATCACTGAAGGTGAATTAGGTGTTGTAGTAAATAGAATTGAGGAGCTTAAAAGAGAAAAGAAGTGGAGTTTAAGACAACCAGAAAGGTTTATTGCACCTACAAATGCAAAGACTCATTGGGATTTCTTATTGCAGGAAATGAAATGGATGCGTACTGATTTTAGGCAAGAGTCTAAATTGAAACGTGTACAATGTTTACAAATATCACATGCTATAAAGGACTATTGGGTTTTTGGTAAGGAAAGGTGTTGTATTAGAACTTTGCCTGTAAAGTTTCTTACCGATACAGATGGAGATGTAGATATGACTGAATCTGTTGCACAACCAGTAACAACGCTTGCATTGAAAGACTTGGAAATTGCGCCAACAAATGAAGTTGTACCTAAAAGGACACCTCTTGAGTTTTTTATGCTTTCACCATTGGAGACTCAAGTACATGAGAATGATTTAAGTAATAAATCATTGAAAGCTATTCAAGAATTTCCTTCTATTGAATCATTTGAATCTAATGCATTTCTTTCGGCTGATTCTATTCCTCAAGATACTATTGCTCCATTAACAAGATTTCTAACTAATCCTGTACCCGGTACAGATGATGATTATCATGGACATTGGAAAAGGTATAAAGTACATGATTATGAAGAGATTGATAATGGTATGTCTGAACCTATGGGAGGTATATTTATGCCTACTAGTGAATATAAGAGTCCCATATGGCCACCTCAACCACCTAATATTAAATATTTGGATGGTAGAATCCCTACAATATGGCTTCCATCTGAAGATCAAGATCTTATTAAACTTGTTGAGAAGTTTAATCATAATTGGGAGATTATTTCATCTTGTTTAAGTGCTAGACCTTGTGGAACATCATTTGTATCAAGTATTGAAAGACGTACAGCTTGGCAATGTTTTGAAAGATGGTTACAATTACAGCCTAGTTTCCAGTTACAAGAATTAAGAGGACCTTATGTTAGAACAACACATGTTTGGCTTGAAGCAGCAGCTAGATCACAGTACTCTTTAAAACGTAGATTAATGCCAATTGGTATTGGTTCTGATAATTTACAACGTGGGCAAAGACGTATAAGATGGGGAAGTATATTAGAAGGTATTCGAAAAAATATGAGGAAAAGAGAGAATTTACCAAAACCTAATCAGACATTACGTCGTTCAGCTCAAGATGGTGATCCTAAATTACCTGTACCTACACCATTAGAATTGAGCAGACTTAAAGCCGAAAGAGATGGTTCTATTCAAGAAAAGAATTTGATTGATGCATATAATAATCAACAAAGGAGTATTTCAAAGACTAATACTCCTATGAATAGGAATACTTCTGGGAAAAGTGGTAGTAGTGAAGGAAGATTTGAAGCACAGATGTTGAATAATATGTCTAGTTCTGGTTCAAGTGGTACAAGTAATGGGAATATGTATACTCAGGACAATGCAAGAACTATAATGGCAAGGGGACAAGTTGGACAGCCTAATCAAATTGGACAACCTAGTCAAGTTACGCAGCCTACACAACCATCTGGGCAAGTTGGACAACCAAGAACTCCTAATGATCAAATGAAAGACCGTGATATAGTATCACGTAATGATGAAACTAAAGCTAAGAATGGTACACCATCATCAAGACCTGTATCACAAGGAACACAAACACCCAGTCCTGCATTACTTGCAGAATTACAAAGAGTTCGTGCTTCACCTCAACTTGTTACTGTTGCAACTCAATTAGCAAATCAGAATCCTTCTTTGACTCCAGAAAATGTTGTCAAGATATCACATGTACAACTACAAAGATACATTGCTACATTACAACAACAACAGCAACAACTACTACAAAATAGGACTGTTAATGGAAGTAATAGAAACAATGGTGTTGTAACTGGTACAAATCCTTTACCTCCATCAATGAAAGGAAGTCTTGCATCATTACAAGCACAACCTTCACCTCCTCAAACACAATCACAAGTGAATTCGCCAAAACAGGCGATTCTAACGCAACAACGGCATAAATTACAGACTTCAACATCTGCACAGGATACTTCTAATGATTCATCACCATCAAATTAGGAACCTTCGGATCGAATCAAAAACGTGGGGAAGCGAATTAATGAATGACAGATTTGTATGTTACCCCTAACCCTATCGAAGAAAATGAAGAAAATACTTACTTCAAATAGTGGACATTTCCCACTACAAAAAATAGGATTGTTTGAATACATTTTTAATGAGTTTATGTGAATTGTAAAATATACATTCACATAATTATCAAAACAATTACATTTGTTTAGAGAAAAATAACAGATTTCTATAGAACTTCTAGATCTAATTTACCCTCTAATTGAAGCCAATTACATGTAACACAACAAAACCTTATTTCCGTTTTTAGTAATAAGGGCTTTATAGTGAAAAGTATATATACACAGTCTGCGCCTTCCGGTCTTTCCTTGACCAAAATTTGTTATATATTTGTATTTTATCATATATACACGTATATTTGATCAAAAAACGTCGTTTTTTCTTTAAAATATATCCATTTTATTGAATATTCTTTGTAGTATACGAGAAATATCAATTTCTTTGGTTTTATTTGCTTAAAAAACACTCATTCTACGAGTCCTTTTATCGATAGAAATACAGTGCATACTTGTGGTCAAATTTGGGTGATTTGATAAATGGCCAATTTGAAAATATAAAATTGACACTTTCCCTTTTTGCCACTTGTTTTTATTTCATAAAAAACCAATTTTAAAAACTCATTTTCACTCCCTCTAAACATGCTTTCGAAAACTCGGGTTTTACGCGGCGGTTTACGTCCTTTTCAACGTAACATTTTACCAATGTTAGCAAGACGTTCACTTGCATCATCTTCAAATGATATGTTTCTTCAAGGAAATTCAGCCAATTATATAGATGAAATGTATCATGCATGGAAAGAAGATCCTACAAGTGTTCATATTTCATGGCAATCATATTTCAAGAATATGGATAATGGTGCTTCTCCTTCTACTGCATTTGTACCACCACCAACATTAGTACCACCACCAGATGGAGGTGTAATGCCTATTGCTGATTTAGGTTCAAGTTCTGAAGTTGATGTTCATATGAAAATTCAACTTTTGGTACGTGCTTACCAAGTACGTGGTCATTTAAAAGCAAACCTCGATCCTTTAGATATTAATGTACTTCCTCAAGATAAGATTCCTCGTGAACTTAAATTGGAAACTTATGGCTTTACTGAAAAGGATTTAGATAAAGTTATTACTCTTGGACCTGGTATTCTTCCTAGATTTGCTCGTTCAGGTAAAACTTCTATGACCATTCGTGAACTTGTACAAGCTCTTGAAGAGACATACTGTGGATCTTATGGTATCGAATATATTCATATTGCTGACCGAGAACAATGTGATTGGATTCGTGATCGTATTGAGATTCCACAACCTTTTAAGTATTCAAGTGATGAGAAGCGTAGAATCCTTGATCGTCTTATTTGGTCATGTTCTTTTGAATCATTCTTGAATGCTAAATTTCCTTCTGATAAACGTTTTGGTCTTGAAGGTGGTGAGAGTATGATCCCCGGTATGAAAGCTCTTATTGATAGATCTGTAGATCTTGGCGTATCTGATATTGTTATTGGTATGCCACATCGTGGTCGTCTTAATATGCTTTCCAATGTCGTTAGAAAACCTAACGAATCCATCTTTTCTGAATTCTCTGGTTCTTCTGATTTTGATACTGGTTCTGGTGATGTAAAATACCATTTAGGTATGAATTATCAACGTCCTACTCCTTCTGGAAAACGTGTTAATCTTTCACTTGTTGCTAATCCTTCTCATTTAGAAGCTGAAGATCCTGTTGTTCTTGGACAGACTCGCTCTATTCAAGAATACAAGGGAGGCGATCCCTCTGCTGCTATGGCTGTATTGTTACATGGAGATGCTGCATTTGCTGCCCAAGGTGTTGTTTATGAAACACTTGGATTCCATTCACTTCCTGCTTATAGTACTGGTGGTACTGTTCATGTAATTGTTAATAACCAAATTGGTTTCACTACAGATCCTCGTTTTGCTCGTTCTACTAGATATCCATCTGATATTGCTAAATCTATTGAAGCACCTATTTTCCATGTTAATGGTGATGATACTGAAGCTGTTACATATATCTTCCAACTTGCTGCTGACTGGCGTGCTACTTTCAAGTCTGATGTAGTTATTGATATTGTTTGTTACCGTAAACATGGTCATAACGAAACAGATCAACCTTCGTTTACTCAACCTCTTATGTATAAGCAAATTGCTCAACAAAAGTCTGTTCTTGAGAAGTATTCTGATTCACTTGTTAAAGAAGGATCTTTCTCTAAGAGTGATATTGATGAACATAAGAAATGGGTCTGGGGTATTCTTGAAGAGAATTTTACCAAGTCTAAGACACATACTGAGACACAAAATGAATGGGTTGCACATGCTTGGGAAGGATTTAAGACACCTAAAGAACTTGCTACTGAAGTTCTTCCTCATTTACCTACAGGAGTTGAAGCTGGTGTATTGAAGAATATTGGAGATGTTATCTCTACAGCACCAAAGGGATTCATTGTTCATCGTAATTTAGGACGTATTTTGAAAGCTCGTAAGAAAGCTGTTGATGAAGGACAAAATATTGATTGGTCTACAGGTGAAGCACTTGCCTTTGGAAGTATGGCACTTGAAGGATATAATATTCGTGTTGGAGGACAAGATGTTGAACGTGGTACATTTTCTCAACGTCATGCAGTTTTGCATGATCAAGAGAGTGAAGGTACTTATACACCATTAAAGCATTTGAGTGAAAAGCAAGGTAAATTTGATATTTGCAATTCATCTCTTTCTGAATTTGGAGCACTTGGATTTGAGTATGGTTATTCTTTAACTAGTCCTGATGCATATGTTATGTGGGAAGCACAATTTGGTGATTTTGCTAACAATGCTCAATGTATTATTGATCAATTTATTGCTGCAGGTGAGACTAAATGGAACCAACGTTCAGGAATGGTGATGTCACTTCCTCATGGTTATGATGGACAAGGGCCTGAACATTCATCTGGTCGTTTAGAACGATACTTGCAACTTGGTAATGAAGATCCTCGTGTTTTCCCATCTGCTGATAAACTTGAGCGTCAACACCAAGATTGTAATATGCAAATTGCTTATCCTACTACACCAGCAAACTTGTTCCATATTATGCGTCGTCAAATGCAACGTCAATTCAGAAAGCCATTGATTTTGTTCTTCTCTAAATCATTGTTAAGACATCCTTTAGCTAGATCTAATTTAGATGAGTTTACAGGAGAATCATCATTCAACTGGATCATTCCTGAAGCTGGACATGGATCACAGATTGGTAGTGTTGAAGAGACTAAACGTTTAATATTCTGTAGTGGTCAAGTATGGACTACACTTATGAAGAGTCGTGAAACCAATGGAATTAAGGATACTGCATTTATTAAGGTTGAGCAATTACATCCTTTCCCTTTTGCACAAGTCAAGGAAGAGATTGCTAAATATACTAATGCCACCGACATTGTATGGTGTCAAGAAGAACCTCTTAATGCAGGTGCCTGGTCCTTTGTTGAACCAAGATTCCATACCATTTTGAATAACTTAGGTACAGACCTTAATATTCGTTATGCTGGACGCAATCCAAGTGCTTCTGTTGCTGCTGGTAACAAGAAGATGCATCAAGCCGAAGAAGACGCTTTTATTGCTGACGCTTTCCAGCTTTAATTTCTATGATTTCAATATATATATTTGTAATTCATTCTCTTGTAGATGATTCTCGGACGGTCCGTCAAATTTCAATATTTTTACCCGGAAATGCATAATATGTATATTATTAAGTTACACATACCTTATTTATCCGGTTACGCTAAGATAAAATTTCCGACAAATTTATACGCGTAATAAATAATGGGTTAAGGGTTTAAGCAAAAATAAATATTTAAATCAATTTTATTGGTTGATGGGTGGCAAAAAAAAAACTTTAATTAATTTTTTTTTTCTTCCTGTGAAAGCAGCGCCGAAATACTATAAATACAAGGCACAATTTTTTTTCTTCTGTTTTTTCCCTTGTTTCTTTCTTAAATATAAGAAATAATACATATAAAACTTGTTTAAAAAGTGAGATTTATCGGCATTATTTTGTTGTGATATTTCACGTTTGATTTTATACTAAAAAAAAGATAGTTTTTTTACCTCAAAAAAAAGCTATTACGAAGTCTCGAAAAAAAGACACACAAAAACCTCTGATTTTCTAGTTTAAATATATCCCTTTTAATTATGGCTGATGTAACTGCAAAGTTGGATAATTTGAATTTAAACGATAGCCCTGCTGAAGCAAATGGAGCTGATAGTAACAATACCAATAACAATAGAAGATCCGGTAATAATGGTCAAATTAGGTATATCCCTCCTCATATTCGATCTCAGATAAAATCTGGTGAACGTCAAGAAGGTGAAAGTGGTAGATTTGATAATGTTGGACTTGCTAATAGTCAACATAATCGTTATAATAATCGCAATAATGGTTACAATAATGGCTATAACAATCGCCGTAATGGTGGCGCTAATGGAGGATATCAAGGATTTACTGGATCTGGTGATGGAAAGTTTATTGATGGAAAACATATCCCTGGTCCTTCTGATGCTCGTCTTGAACGTGAACTTTTCGGTGTTGAAGGTGATAACAGTCATCAAAGTACTGGTATTAACTTCGATGCTTATGATGATATTCCAATTGAAGCATCCGGTGATGGTGTACCTGAAGCAGTATCAACTTTCACTTCGCCTCCTCTTGCTGAGCATCTTTTAAGCAATATTGAACTTGCTAGATATAAGAAGCCTACACCTGTTCAGAAGTATTCCATTCCTATTGTTGCATCTGGTCGTGATCTTATGGCTTGTGCTCAAACTGGTTCTGGTAAAACAGCTGGTTTCCTTTTCCCTATTCTTTCTGAATCATTTAAGACTGGTCCTTCACCTCTTGTTGAGAATCAAAAGAAACTTCCTTACCGTCAACGTAAGGCATTCCCTACTTCACTTATTGTTGCACCTACACGTGAATTAGTCCTTCAAATTTATGAAGAAGCTCGTCGTTTTGCTTACAGATCTTGGGTTCGCCCTTGTGTAGTATATGGTGGTGCTGATATTCGTTCTCAAGTTGATCAAATTGAAAGAGGATGTGATCTTCTTGTTGCCACACCTGGTCGTTTAGTTGATTTAATTGAACGTCGCAAGATCTCATTAGCTAACATTAAATATTTGGTTCTTGATGAAGCTGATCGTATGCTTGATATGGGTTTCGAACCTCAAATTCGTCGTATTGTTGAAGAAGAAGATATGCCTGGTGTTCAAGAGCGTCAAACACTTATGTTTTCAGCTACTTTCCCCCGTGATATGCAAGAGCTTGCACGTGATTTCTTAAAAGAGTATATTTTCCTCTCTGTTGGACGTGTTGGATCTACATCTGAAAACATTACTCAAAGAATTGATTATGTTGAAGATCAAGATAAAAAGAGTGCATTGCTTGATATTCTTTCATCTACTGAGGCAGGATTAACTCTTATCTTTGTTGAGACTAAGAAGATGGCAGACAGTTTATCAGATTTTCTCTATATGTCAGGATTCCCTGCTACATCTATTCATGGAGATCGTACACAACGTGAACGTGAAAGAGCTCTTGAGATGTTTAAGACTGGCCGTGCACCAATTATGGTTGCTACAGCAGTTGCAGCTCGTGGATTAGATATTCCCAATGTTACACTTGTTGTTAATTACGATTTACCTACAGATATTGATGACTATGTTCACCGTATTGGTCGTACAGGACGTGCTGGTAATACCGGTATTGCTACAGCCTTTTTCAATCGTGGTAATAGAGGTATTGCAAAGGAATTACTTGATATTCTTAAAGAAGCTAATCAAGAGATTCCAGATTTCTTAGAGAACATGGCACGTGAAAGTTCATTTGGTGGAGGCCGTGGACGCGGTGGAGGACGTGGTCGTGGAGGTAATCGCGATTATAGACGTGGAAATGAATGGTCAGGATTTGGAAGTTCTGCAGCTGGTGGAGGTAGATCTAATCATGGCGGTGGTAATGGATTCAATGATTGGGGATCTTATAACAACAACAATCATTACTCTTCTGGAGGATACCGTGGAAACGGTGGTAATTCTGGCAACACTGGTGGTGGATTTAGATCCAATGGAGGATCTAACCAAGACTCTAGCAGTGATTGGTGGTAAATCAATTGTTAATGCTGTTGCATTTTGTACTTGCATAGTCTTGTTAATTTGATAGATGACTATGAGTACATGAATTTATTTTTCTGTTTTAGCTGAATTATATTGGAAAGCTAATTATTTGTTTTTTGATGAGCGTTTTTGAGTGTGTAAAAGAAAGTAAGACAAGATGGAGTTCTTATGTTTTGAAAAGGGCACATTATTGGTTATATGTGTTTACGGATGTATATTTTGTTTTTTGTTTCTCATTTGTTTATCTTTGAGTTGATGGATGACTGCGTGAAAATTGTTGAGAATATTTGGATTCTCTTTATACGATAGGAAAAGATTTCTGTTGTCTTTGTGTTGGATGATTATTATTTTGTGGTATCACGCGGTGATTTTTAATGAACTTTATGACTTTTTTAAAATAGAAAGAGAAGATTATGAAAGAAATATAAGGTTTTTCTCTTTTTCTTTAATGACAAATGAGGGAGATGCATTTTTGACATTGATTTGATACGATGTTTCAAATCGAATGAAACTGGTAGGACTCTTTGTTATGTTACGAGACTTTTTTTTTATGGACGGTTAATGATGATAGAAATCTCATTTATTTATGACGCTCTTTTATATGAGATATTACTTACATAAGGTTACATGAAGTGGTAAACCACTTCTTGTGAATGTTTACCTATCCACTTGTAAGCGATGTAGTAACCCACTTAATGTCGTAACATTGTAACTTTGAAGCAATTATCACTTCAAAGTTACTCCTCCTCATCCTCATCTTCACTACTCTCCACTCTCTTTTTCATACTCTCAGTCTTCTCAACATCCTCTGGAAATGTAACACAACACGTAAGCCTTTCATCAACTTTATGCTTAGAAATCAACTCAGGTTGCTCTGTTATATCATAAACCATTATATTACCATCTGAAGAAACTGCAGTAAGTACTGTCTTATCCACTTCACAAAAAGAAAAATGCTTTACACGTCTTGTACCTGTCTGAATAGTAAAGTAAGTATCGTAAGAGTCATTATAAGCAATAATATCACCATTAGAAAGAGCCACTATTATCAACATTGTCTGTGTAGAAGTCTTGAGTGTCCTTAAATGTTGTAAAGAAGATTTAAGTTCGATCTCTTTAACAAGTTCCATATTTGATGGATCATAAACATTAATCTTATTAGGGAATCCAACAACCAAAAGAGAGCCATCAGGTGACCAATCAACTTTATAAGGTTCAAGTTTACCTAATTTAACAAGAGCAGCCTTTTTGGCAGTCATAAGATTCCATAGTCTTAGTGTACGATCAACACCAACAGAAACAGCTATACGACCAGAAGGATGAATTGAAAGATCATTAATTCTTCCTCTATGACCTTTTAATTGACCAAGTACTTCCCAATCTTTTGTTCTCCATATAAATATCATACCATCATCACCAGCACTTACTAGCCACTTCGATCCATAAAATTGTAGTGCTGTGATTGATCCATCATGATGTAATAGAAATCCAAGTTCTTTACGTTTTTGTAGATCATAAAGACGTATATGTTCATCATTTGATCCTGATACTAAATAACGTTTTGATTGTGCCATACATCTAATTGCACCAGTATGAGGAGTAAAATAAAAGATCGGTATAAATGTTGGTTTGTTTATAGCAAAACAAGCAAGGTGATGTTCATATGAACCTACAACAACCCTAATGGGGGTTTCATTTGTAGATGACATGATGACAAATAAACAAATAAATAATTATCAATGTTTATTCGTAAACAGTTAACACTTAAAGGTTAACAAATAGAACTATGAAAGCAAATATAAGTATGAAGTAGAAGGTATGTGAAAATTCTAAAAATCTTAAAATCTTAAAAACCCTAATCCACATTAATATCACATATTCACTCATCATCATTCAATTTTGAATATGTTTGCTTCATTGCCTTATATATTGTTTCAATACCAACTGCTTGATGTCCTGCTGATTCTCCATAATCAGAAGTATCGATACTATTAAGACTTTTATTTGAAAGTATAGAATTTGGTATCAAATCATCAACTTTTCCATTCTGCTTTATATTAAGATTACTCTTAATCTTATTCCATTCATAAGATAAAGCATCGCCTGACATACGCTTCTTATATGTCTTCCAATAGAGTTGCCTTACTAAAGGAAGTCCTTCATTAAAAAATCTTTCTTGTCTTGACAAATATTTACCATCAGGAGTAAAACTCTTGTTCAAGGCAGGACTATAAAGACTAATACTTTTATTAAGATCAAACCCCTTTTCCTTAAATGATTGAAAATGAACAGGATGTTTATCGTCCAATGGAGTATCACCAGTAGGAAACATAAATAAAGATTGTGTACTTCCTGGTTTTGGTGTAATAGCAGCAATTGCAGCCATTGCAGAAACTGATGCAGATGTAGCAGGTATAGGACTAGGCTCAGGTGTGACTTCGTCTTTAAGTGGAGGTAACCCACCTTCTTTTGCCCTATACTGAGCAAGTTCATCATCACCATATTCCATTGACCTAAATTCCTTAGAATTTGCTTTATATTCTTTAAAACGAATAATCATAGGTTCAGAGAATTCTGCACTTTCAATTGGTGCTGCTTCATTACCTGCTGCAATAACACTCCTTATACTTTGCATCCTCTCTGCATATTCAATTTCTTCTGGAGTATCAACATTTTCAAGTTTTTCCTCTTGTGGGCTTAACAATTGTAATTCAGGTATATCTAATCCATCAATACCACTTCCTTTACCAAATGGATTAGAAGAAAGTGATTCGACACTAAAATCTGATTCAAGGTATGCCCACATTAACCAAAGAAATGCTTTAGCTCTTGATGCTGATGAATATTTAGTACCAATAATAAGATCAACAAAACTTATACCTGTAGGAAAGAATTTAAGATCAACATCTCCAATATAAGTTATAAGTATAAACAACAAATTAATAGGATTTGTTCTTTTATGTGCAGGAAGTGCAAGAAGATCTTCAAGTGTTGAAGGTTGAGTATTACTTTCACAAGCTCCTTTTAAAATAGATTTAATACGAGGTGCATCTTGAAGTGATTTAGAATCACTATTTGTCTTCGATTGTAAAGATGGTACAGGATGATATGTTCTGAATTGTGATTTCATATGAGGAAAGAAATTAAATGTAGTATTCATTCTACCTACATTAACAAGAAGACACATAAACATTAATGATTGTGCTTGTGCATGATCTTGTACAAGTCTTTGTTTAAGTACTGTAGAAATACGTATAGAGCTTCTAATTGCTCTACCATAGATATCTGCAAAAGTTAAACCACCTCCACCATGAGTAAAATCTGAAAATACAGGTTTATCAGCATCAGAAAGGCTAATAAGCCAATCGTATTGTATATCTTTTCTCCAAAGAGGTTCACAATTAACCTTTTTAAGACGTGGCATACCTGCAAGTTGTACATTTACTGGTCTTTTCTTTTTAAGAGGGGCATAAATGTTATTATGTTTGCGTTTAGAGTTTTCGGATGAATCTTCTTCATCTTCTGTTTCTTGACCTGCGTCTATGGTAATGTCATCCACATCGGCATCGCCATCGGCATCAACTTCGTCATCAACATCACCAACATTTACACTCTCGTTAACTCTTTCCTCCACTTCATCTATTTCGTTATCTTCTTCGTCGATATCTTCTTCACTCTCAGATTCGTTCTGTTGAGCAGGTGGCTTGTAAGCATGAAATGTCGTATTCAAACTATGAAATTGGAAAGTTCCTGGTATAGAATCTGAACGATCTTCTGGTTCTGTCATTGAAACGTTTGACATTCTTAAAACACGTGATTAATGTAAATAATAATACAAATTTATAAGTAAAATACAAGATGTTATAGAAGTGAAGGTAAATTAAGCGGTAAAATAGTTTATGGGACATAGGGTGTAACATTTTAACTATTCATCTTCTTCGATTCTTCATCGTCAATGTACATTCATTACAATACCATTGTCCTTTAGGTGGTACTGACAACCCTACACATGGTAAATGAAACCATTCTCTTTGACAATCAGGTCCATCACATGCAACCATCTCTCCATATGAAACTTGTTGACAGTAACAATACACAGGTTCATTCTCAGCAGGTTCTCTTATATCGTTTGGACGTCCTTTTTGACTCCTTATTTGATCTATTGGTTCCTTTGGAGGTACTATGACAGGTTGTGTAGCAATTATACGAGGTTCTGGTGGTGGAGCACTTTTTTCCTTTTCTATTACTGGTTGAACAGGTTTATCAACCTTCTCTCCAGGACCTGCACGTCTTCTCTTTGGTGGTGGTACTTCATTCTTATTCTTTGTAGATACACTTGCAACAGGTGTATTACCACGTGATGTGCCTGAATTCTCAGATTGTCCTGCAGCTGCTCTTCTTGCTGCTAATGCTTCTCTTCTTGCCTCTGATCTACCTGCTTGTGCTGATTTTTGCTGATCTGCTTTTTCATGTATAATTGCTGGATGATTGGGATTTCCATACCTTACACTTTCAGGAACTTCTAATTGTGCCATATTAAACACTGATTTAACCCTTTTTTCAACTTTTTGCATAGACATAAATGCACTATCTGCAACATGTATCTTTTCCTCTAATGACGGTATCAGTTCAGCCATAAGCTCTTGTATACGAACTGATCCTTTCTGTTCAATTCGATTACCTTTACGCCAGTCAATACTATTAATAGATTCTTCTAAACTTGGATAAAGATTAAGACATTTGGCTTCAACTTCACGTAAAAGGCTTATATATGGTGCAAGTTCACTAGGTACAGTCTCCAATACATCGGAGAACTCGCTTATACCAGTAAACAGACCATTTGGTTGTTTTGATGTAATTGCGGCTGCATCGTTAGCTTTTTTAGCAAGCCTTTCTGAAGGTTGTCTTGGTGGAAGCTTTGACATGTCGATGGTAAAGTATGGGATAAATGTATGAGAGTTGGTAATATATACAAAGTGCCGGGTAAATACGTGCAAATATTTCACAGATCAAATGTATCGATCTTACTACATACATTTATTGGACGTATTATCGTTTATTTTAAATTTACTTTGCGTTGATACACTATGGCAAAGAAAAAATCTTATTTGGATGCATTTAGTACAGCTGAAAGAGCTGAAGATGAAGATCAAAGACATCATGATCTCGAAGAAATAGATGATCCTGATGCAGGTAACGATATTGATTTAGGATCAGATGTAAGTGTAAGTGATGATGATTCAGATATTGATAGTGATGAAGCATTTGATAGTGAAGATGAGAGAGAATTTGGTGATTGGGCATTGCGTGGATCAACATCATTAAAAAGGAAAAGAGATGAAGAAGAAGGTACTGATGAAGAAGAGTTGAATAGTTATGTTGATTTGACTACAGCTTTTGATATGGAAGATGATGATGATGATGTAGATAACATCGATGATATGGATGATGTTGAGGGTTCAGATCTTGAAGAGGAAGTTGACTCATCTAAACTTCTTACAGCTATTAATGAATTCCAAGGAGCAGCACCTGCACCCACTAAACAACGTCTTGAATTAAAGGATTTACTTTCGAATGTTGCTGATCCATCATTAAGAGAATCTTTATTAAAATTAGAGAAAATAAAGGGCTCTAAGAAATCAAAAATACTTGATACTCCTCAACCTTTATCTGTTAGACAAAAATATACTAGAAAAGCAGCATATCAAATAGCACGTGAAGAAATAAGTAAATGGGATGATGTTATAAGACAAAATAGAGATGCTGAAACTTTATCATTCCCTATAAACAAAGAAGTTGCATATCAGATGCCAACATTGGCTGCACCATCTGAACCAAGTAATGAATTTGAGCAAAAAGTGTCAAATATACTTAAAGAGTCACATTTACAAGAAAAAGATCAACAAGTATATGAAGGACTTGCAGAGCAAAAAATTTCACCTGAAGAATTACAAATGAGACGTAATAAGCTAAGATTAACAAGGGAACTTTTATTTCGAGAAGAAAGAAAAGCTAAAAGGTTATCAAAGATCAAATCAAAGGCTTATAGGCGTATAAAGAAGAAAGAAAGGCTTAAACAAGCAGAATTAGAAGCAATTGATAATGATGAAGATGAAGAAGATAATGAAGTTGATCGTGCAAGAGAACGTATGACATTACGTCATAAGAATTCGAAATGGGCTAAACAAATGGTTTCACAAGGTATAACAAAGGATTCAGAATCAAGAAAAGATTATGAAGAGATGTTATTAAAAGCGGATGCATTAAAGTCTAAGATTATGGGTGAAGTTGAAAGTGAAAGTGATGAAGATGTTGATGATATAAGTGAATCAGAAGAGGAGAGTAGTAATAATCTTATGAATATGAAATTTATGGTTGATGCAAGGAATAAAGAGAAGGAGAGGAATATTTTATTGAGGAAAGAGATCAAAAGGTTCGAGGAAGGTGAGGATGAGGAAGAAGAAGAAGAAGAGAAGGAAGGTATTAGAAGGTATGGTGCATTTGGTGTACGTAGAGAAGTGCGTAAAGCAAATGAAGGAGATGAGAATGAAGATGATGAGAATGAAGACGTGAATGAAGAAGATGATAATGAAAAAGACGTGAATGAAGAAGATGATAATGAAAAAGATGTGAATGAAGACATTGAGAATCCATGGTTAAAACTTCAACAAACACCTAAATCATCAGAATATTCTAAATCTATTGATCAAAACAGCACCAAGATTGAGAAATCATTAAACAAAATGAATAAATCTTTACAAAAACCTGTAAAGAATTCAAAAAATTCTGTTGTTATTGATATTCAAAATTCACTTACTGAGACTGATTTAATTTCATCAAATCAAGTATTTATTGAACAAAAAGAACTTGTAAAGAAAGCATTTGCAAGTGATAATGTTGTACAAGAATTTGAAGAAGAAAAGAATGAAATCATTAAAGAAGATGATGATAAAGATATTGATTCAGCAATACCAGGATGGGGATCATGGACAGGAAATGGTATGAAGACAAAGCCAAAGATGATTAAGGAAAAAGGTATTGTTAATGCAAATAATAGAAAGGATAAGAATTTGAAGAATGTTATTATTAACGAAAAGGTTAATAAGAAAGCTTCAAAATATAGTGCAGGAAGTATACCATTTCCTTATGAGAGTGCAGAACAATATGAACGGTCAATGAGGCTTCCAATTGGTAAAGAATTTTCAGCAGCTACAGTTCATCAAAAGGCAATTAAACCTCGTGTTATTATTAAACCTGGTTTAGTTATTGATCCACTTAAGGCACCTTTTAAGTCTTAGTTATGTCAAAATGTTTTCGAAGTAACATTTAACTGTCCAACTGGAATGTTACTTTTTATGCAAAATAAGACTTCCAAAAAACACCTTCTAAATCTTCTAATTGATCTATAGTGAATGCCTTTACATCCTTATTCCAAGTATCCTGTCTTGTCTTTTTGAAATCACCAAGTATTGATTTTGCACTTTTTCCAATTATACTATTAGCACTTGCTTGTATTGCTAATGTTGATAAACATTCAGGTATAAATTTTGGTGGTGGTGATTCATAAGGATAAACAGATATGATTGAACCTAATCCTAATACAGCAGCATGTCTTCTAACTTGAATATTTTGATATTCAGGTGAAGGTGAATTAAATCCAGGTTGTCTTTTTGGTAATTTTTCATTCACTAAAATTGATGTGAATTTTTCTTGTAATTCATTAATACATTGAACTTGTGTTTTGTAAGGAAGACATCTAAGTATTCCTGATATTGTAATTGAAAGTGATGTACGTACTTCAACTTGTTGATCATCAAGGAATGTAACAAGTTCATTAAGAAGTTCAACTTTCTCTTTAATTGTCAATATAAACAAATGTCTATAAAATAAAACTTGTAGCAGCTTTATTGCAGATAAACGATGATGCCAATGTGTTTTATTTGAAAAGACATTCAATGCAGACCTTAAAAGGTTCAAAAGACATACTCTTTCATAAAACAAATTACCAATTTGTTCAAGACATTTTTCAGCCAAATTTGTAAGTTCATGATCTTCTTTAACATCCAATTGATATAAAAGTTCAGGAAATATAGTACTTGGAATTATTCTCATAAGAATTGTTCCAGAAGGATGTATAAGCCAATCATGAATCCATTTAAGGCAAGTTTTACTTGCTAAAGAGTAAGGTGTATTCAATGATGAAATCTCATTCAATTCTGTTCTGTATTGAAGGAGTGTATTGAATGCTTTAATAACAGGTTCAAGAATATTATCACAAAGACTATACTCTTTGATACCAAGTGAACCGGCTGCAAGATTTTTCTGTATGAGCTCATCTACATCCTCAATTGATTCATGATACTGTCTTCTTAAAAGAACACCTAAAGACATTGCAATTCCTTCTCTAACTGATTTATAAGGAAAACTTAAATTCCTTAAAAGATCATCAATTATATTTTCAATACCTTGAAAATACCAATTTATACCATTCCCAAGTCTAAATAAAAATCCTAAACGAATTGCATTAATATAGGCAGTTGTTGAATCATTATCCAATCTAAATTCAAGTATTTTCTTTGAAATTGGCCATCCTCTTCTAATATCTTGTTCACTTGCAAAAAATGAAACAAATGAACTCCAATAATGTTTCGTTTCAGGTGATATTGTTGAATCATAAACATCATTAAATACACCACTTGTTAACTCTAATGTTTGCATTTGCTGCTCTTGTGTTTGCCATTTTAATGATCCACATATACCACCAATAAATTCCGCTAATGCTCTTTGTTTATTCTTGTCTTCATTATTAAGAAGATTTGTAATTTCCTTTATATTGTCAAATGACAAACTTGTAAAACCAAAGTTATAAAGAACAACAACAAGCATTTCAATAAAAACATAAAGTACATTTAAAGAATCAGTTTCTAATTTTGCTGGTTCTTCTGATGTTCTTTCAAATAATGTTTTTAACCATTCAAATGTAATAACCTCTTTTGTAACATCAATTAATATCTTATCATCTTCATTCAATTCCATCTTATCAATAAACCATCTTGATTCTAATTTCATTGTCTTTGACCAAACTAACCATCCAGGTATAAAATTTGAAGTTGTTAATGTATTTGCTTCAATTGAATTATCAAATTGTGTAGATTCAATATCAATTTTTGAAGTTGTAACATTCCTTTCATAAATAATCTTCTTTAAATCATAATTAGAAGAAACTCTAACAAGTAAACTTGACATAATTGACATAAATGCTTGCATATAAACATGTCTAATATCTGGATGATTATCAATTGATCCTGATATAAGAAACTTTAAAGTATCCTTTGAAACACCTACTTCAGCATGAGAAAAACATGAACTAAGAAGACTTCCACATACAATAATTGTACTCCAATTTGTATTGATTTTCATCTCATCAATAATCACTTTTTCAAGTGTCTTGTGTATAGCTTTCAAGTGTTTAAATCTCTTGGACACCTTTGTATCATAAGTAGATAAAGGAAGTCTATATTTATCAATAAATGATCTAAACAATTCTTGCACTTTACTAACCATTGTACTTTCACCATTTTTTAATATCCTAAATAAACATTCAACATATTTAGGTAACATATATCCACTTGTAACAAGATAAGTATGAAAAGGTGATAATGAAAATGTGTAAATACATCCCTTTGCAATTGTCCAATTACCTTCATTTGTAGATTTATCAAATAAACTCAATAGTTTACTTAAAACATATCCTTTTGATCTATATAATACTCTTGTACTCCTTTCAAGTGATACTTGTGCTTGCTTTCTTATATCAGAATAAGAAGAAACAGATAGTTGTATAAGATTATTCAACATAATCAAATCACTTTCACATAATTCCCTCGTTCCAAATGAATAACGTAATCTTCTATGGTAATAAAGAACAGATCTAAGTTCAAGTATATTTCTTGGATAATCTTTTCTTAAACCTGGTACTTTATAAGGTTTAATCTTTGCAGAATATCTATCATTTAAAATTTCAAAGATTTTAGCTGACCTTTCAATTCTAACATCTGTTATCCATATTTCCATTGCTGATGTTAATGTTTTTAAAATACCAACATCTTCAATACTTTCCCTTTGACAAAATGTATAAACAGAATTTAAAATATCACATACATTTTGTCTCATTATATTCAATTCTGATGTCTCATTAAATTCTGATAAGTCATCAAAATAAAACCCTGAATTGATCTCCTTTTTGAAATTTAAAGGTAACCCTTCAATATATTCAGGATCAAGTAATTCATTAATTTCAACAGTTGAACATTCTCCTGAATAGAATCCCTTTGAATCCATTAAATTCGATATTCCTGATAAAGAACGTTGAAGATATTGTAAATTCGTCTTAAACTCTTCTGACCAAACTTTAGAAAGTTTATCATAATCCAACATAAACTTATTAATATTCGCTATACACATTTCATGATGATATTTAAACAAATGTAATCCAATATCAACAGTTTGTGATGTAGGAACAAACCAATTCAATTTCAACTGGTCAATATCAATCATTCTACCCCAATCATCAATACTACCTTCTTGCATTGGTGTAAGTGTATATGAACTTGTAAGAGTAAGTAACAAATTATGTACAAAATCACAATTCATTTGAGATATAATTCCAACACATTTTTCTCTTAAAAAGTAAGTTAATTCACTTAACTCATCCATAAATGGTATAAGATCATTACCAGTTTCAAGTATAAGAGTACTCAAAATACTTAAATTCCATACAAGTGCACGATCTCTTGGAAGTGGTTCAGTAGATAATAAAGAACCAGCAGAAAATTCATTAACTTCATTCTTAATATTAACAATAAGAATAGGTACAAATTTTTGAAGAGTCTGTTTTGGATTAACTTGTGATAAACCAGCACATAAATATGACATAGGTATAAATGCATTAAATATAACATGATTTGATACAAAATTAACAATCTTGTTAAGTGTTATATCAAATAAATTATAAGAGAGTGATCCACAAATTGATAAAAATGATGTAAGTATTGATCTTGCAACATCTGCTTCAGGTGAATTACGTCCAATTGTTGTACTTATATCAGGAAGGTTCTCAAATAGAATAAAAATTCTACCTAAAAGAGTGTTAATAAGTTCACCAAATATAACAGTTGATGATACAAGAATTGTATCATTATTCTCTTCATCAATAACCCAATCAGAATCAAATAAAGTTGTAATCCATTGTTCTGCAATTGATGAGTCCACTTCTCCATTTGAAATATCAGCAAACGGTACATTACTTGCAAAATTGTCCAATAAATTCAAAGCTTGAGTTGTTTTACTTAAATCATTTGCATCAATACCAGGAAGTACTAATGAAAGTATCGTAGTTATATGATTTCTAATAACTTTAGTCCTTGCAAAAGATCTTGATGCAATTGAAAGTGATCTTAATGCAGTAGATGTTCTATGAGTTTCAATTTGTCCTGTAAGTGACAAATAAGCTTGTTGAATAATAATTGGAAATATATTCAATGGTTCAAGTATCATAATTCCACGTAATGCACCTTGTGCAAAACTTGCTGCATGTGCATTCTTTGAATAAATACATAAAAGTATATGATCTTTAAGTATTGTAACAAATTCCACTTTATTTTGTTCAGTTAATCTCTTACTTAAAACAGTCTTTGATTCACTTTTTTCTGTGTTCCATCTATATAGAAAAAATTGAACAAGTGAACATAATAAAAGACTTAAAGATTTTGTCCAAGAACCAGAATTTGAAGGATGAAAGAAAGTTTTAAAAGAATTAAGAAATTCATCAAGATCTTTAAGAATTGAACAATCATCGTGTATGTTATAAACAAACCAACGTGCAATTGATCTAATACATTTCTTACGTTTAGGATCTTTAATAAGAGATGATCCAACTGTTGAAATGTATGATGAATGAGATATACCAACTGGTATTTCTAATATACGTAAACATGCTGATGTTATATAAGAACATTGATTTTCATCAAAGAAACAACCTTCTATTTTAACAGTTTCACATAGTAAACGTGACATATAATCAAGAAATAATGAATCTGCATGAAATGATCTTGAACACATAGACCAAAGATGAAAGAAAGTAGGCAAATAGTTAGAAGGTGGGAAACTTTCGTTCACTTTTACTGGAAATAAAAGTGCAATAATACCAATTGATGTAATTGCATTCGAAGGATTAGCAGTAGAAAACCTTGGAAGAACAGATTCAAGTATATCCTTACCAGCAGACTCCGAAAAGAAGTTTCTAGCATTCATTGAAAACCTTGTAATAGCTGATAAATCACGTTCATATGGTAAAGAAGAAGAAAAATATGTTGCATATGCTGTATCTATATATTCATTAAGAATTGGTTTATGATCCAATATAAGTTCTCCTTCGGGAATCTCATCTTCTCTATGGAACAACAAATTGAACATATTGACAAATTTTTCAGTCGTTGATGATCTTGGTCCACGTATAAGAATCAATTCATAGTAAATCTTTAATAATTTGATGCGATGAAAAGGTGATACTGAAAGTTTCAATGCCAAAAGAGATTGAAGTTCTTTTGTATAAAGGATCACAAGAGGACCATCGATATCTTGTGATTCAAGACCGATTTCAAGACCATTAATTATATTATTAAGTATTACGTCATAATTTTCATTATTTTTGTATGGTAATAGTTCCCTATAAGGAAATGTATGCTTTCTAGATGTATTCATTGTTGTGGTAAGAGGTAAGTTAGTGTCATATGATGTGTGGGTGTGTGCGCACGTAGGTGCTCACTTGATTACTTTTACTTATTATAATTATACGTTATTGCTTAAACAATTATAAATGATTATGAAGTCACATTGACACCCACTTACGTGTCCATAAGTGGCGTAAGTGGCGTAAATGTATGCGTATATCGCCACTCTTTCATCGCTTCTTTCAACATCTTTATACTTACTCCATCTCTCACATAAACAAGTATCGCCCTATACTCTCCACTACTACCACTCTTCATCATCCTATCTTTCTCTACACATAACTCATGTATCATCTTACAATACTTAATCTTCGTACATATTCCATACTCAGCTATATCAAAATACTTAACAGCCATCAACCATTAACTTCTCAAGCATATTCATAGTCATCTTAGATGTATCTAGAAGCTGATACTTTATAAATTTGCTTTAAAGTTTCATTAAACTTGATTTTCAACTTTAAGTGAAGTAAAGTTCTCGATGATTTTTCAAATAAATTGCTGAATAACAAACGAGAAAAGCTTGTATATGTAAATAATACATGAAATGAGCGCGAATTGAAGTACCTAGAACATATATTTCAAGTTTTAGAATTTTTGATATTTTGGCAAAAATTGACCGTTCTGCCTTATTAACCCCTTGGAAAATTTGACGATTTTGACGATTTTTCGATATGTTGAAAAAATCGAATTTCTTCAAATTACTTCAAATTTGAATATGTTATATTTTCGATATAGCAGAACATGTTAATAAAGATTATTTTTGTTTTAAATGCAGTTTTAATAAGATGTATCATGCCTGAAATTTCGAAGATTTTCAAAAATTAAAGTTTAAAAATCATGATATAAGGTTTTTTTGATATACTATCATTGGCCATTGATAATTTAAACGAAACTGTAAATATTAAATAAGGTTTAATTTTTCTTTATAAATGACCTATCAAGTTCACATAACAACCGATAGGGTTAGACATAAGCAGTCCTTGAAAAGCAATTCAGTTTCTTCACTGAACTAAGTTGTAATAGAAAGAATCCTAATCATCGATATAATGAGGAATACGCCCTTTAGATTGGGGAAATAATAGCTGATTAATAATTACATTATAGTATATTATGTTAGTTGTTTGAACCCAGCTACATGCCAACGAAGAAAACTTGTAGATATAGCCATGGAATCTTATTCACATTTGATTTTCAAGAACCGCTGCAGATTATGTTAATGAATAGCATATGCAATTCGGAACTAATGCCTTTGATATTTTTTTGATAGTAGTTTGTAAAAAAAACTTATTAAGTAGCTGTAAACAAAGATGCACTCATTGTCAAATCCGTTTTGTTCTTGTTATTTATGAAAGTGAACTCAGCGTGCCGTTTGCAGTGCTAAATTAACTACCAAGTAACAGTCTAAGTGCCCTTTATCAGATGTAGATTGATCAATGATCATTTGTGGGCCGGAGTGTTTGTACAGCCAAAACAACACAATACATTATATAAACTCATATCTATGAAATGATATTTTCTTACTACCATGCTAATTCAGAACAAACAAATAGTGCGTTTATATGCGCAAAAGGTAAGCACCAAAGTAGTAAGCTTTCTTAAAGAATTCTCTTGCTTTGTAAGATCTCTTTGAATGCCAAATCAAATCTGGCACCTAAAAAGTATGCAGTAAGAATCAATGATCCAAAGATCAACATAAAGCTAAAGAAAAATGTCTTAAACATAGTCATGGCATCTTCCTTATCAGCTTTGTCATCTTCAGCAGTACGTTTAGGACCAATGTTGCGCAATTCTGTAATTTCCTTATAAGAGAGGCCAGCAGTTGATACAACCTGTCCTTTCACAGGGAGTTGAGAAGGATATATGATCTCGATAGTTTGACGGATCTTAGCACAAGCTATTTCTATGTTTAGATAATTTGGATCATCAGATTTTACACGCTGATGAATGTGAGTACTGTACTTGAGGAAAGTATCACAAACATTTCTAACAGAAACAGCTTTATTTATCAATCCAACAGCAGTACCCTTTCTGATTTTAACATTCTTTTGGAAAATATCAGCATTTTGAAAGACAGTGTCTAAAGTAGCAATGGCCATTACTTGAGGAATAGCACAAAAGTTAAAAGATGACTGATCTTTAACTGTAGATAAGTAAATTAAACAATCAGGAGCATGTCTTAAAGCATCACAAACTAAATTGGAAATGCAGTAAAGACCTTGCTGAGTGTTTTCAGGTTTAACAAAATCAGAAAGATCAGATTTAGCATACTTTGACCAGATATCTTTAGGCCAGAATCTACGATTATCATCTAGATCTTCACGATAATCACGAATGATGTTAACCTTTTGTAAGAATAATCCCATTGATTCAGTAAGATTAGGATGATCAAGAATAGCGGGATCTATGAAATTTGCTTCAGACATAATGCGAGTTAAACCTTCACCTACTAATCCAGCAACATAGTGACAGTATTCATCATATTCTTCAATTGTATCAACACCTCTATTTACAAAATCAGTATCACTGCAATAGCGAGCCATACCGTAGCCCATTTCACGTGTAACATACTTAATAGGCTCCTTATAGCAATCTTTTAACTCTTTGTAAACTCTGAGAATAGAATTAAATTCTACTAATACTTCACGATCAGCTTCGTCTGGGCCAGAGCCATCAAAGCTCCATTCATCAAGATCTAAGTAAGTATAAAACTCCTTTAGGATAGGAAGCTTAACATCATTATCCAAAGTCATATCGTCTTCAATTGTATCGAGAGCTCTCAAGACCAAGTAAAAAATAGTAATAGCAGATCTCAATTCTGGATGCAACTCCAGTATAACAGCAGTAAATGAGCGCGAAGTCAATTTTAATAATTCGTGACATTTAAGTTCATCTTTAGACATGGATTCCAAATCAAGTGGATGTGTAGGCTCATGATATAGTCGATACTGTATCATTGACCTCAATTCTGAAGGATGTGTAAGAAGATCGTAGATTAAGCCCATGATGAATTTTTTTCGTGTAAGACGCGATATGAAAGCAAAAATTAACACGAATAAGAGTAGAGAGTACTTTACGCGTTCAGTAAAGTAAAAATTAAAAAGAATGAAAAAGTTTGTAAAATGCAATTCTTCAATTACTCACTTCCAAAATAGATTTCGAAGAAAGAGAAAAAAAAAGATTAGAAAGCCAAACCAGCAAAAAAAAACCAACAATTAAAGGAAATAGAAAAAAAGCCCCTTAATCGATATAACCACTTTTTAAATGAAAAAGTAGAAAAAATTAGAAAAAAATGCAAAAGAAAAGAGGAAAAGCAAAAGAATGAAAAACTAATCACGAAACAAATGCAGGATGTCTTGAGCAGGTCAAAGTATAAAAAAAAACCTTTGTTTGAATAATTTCGAAGGTGTCAATAAGCAAAGAAGAATTAAGGAAAAAAACTGCCACTTAAAATAAGAAAATGTATAAACTTTTCCCCTTTCCCTTTTTGTATCCTTTGATCTTATCCTATCGGGAGAATTGTACCGACTTGGAAGAATATAGCGCAAGTAGATCCTCAAGTAGCAATAAAAATATTCCGTACGTAGTCATAAAGAAATTGTAATCTTGAAAGAAAATAGCTACTGTAGTTAATAATCCTTTGAAATTTATCTTGATATTAAACCCCTTATATAGAAGAAAGATATGTATCCTATAGAGAAAACGGATCTTTCAGGAATGATAGGTTTCTTTCCAGATAAAGGAACGTACATTACAAACCAACCCCTCTAATTGCTCCCACTGATAAAGAATATTCAATATAAAATGCCGATTACTGACAAAACCAAGGGAGTTATGTTATATGAGTTTATCCCAGCCTTATTATCATATATCCGATATTATCTATCTGAGACCAAAAGAAAAGTAAGAAAACTTTCTATTTGAGGCCAAAATATAAGTAAGAATACTTTCACAAAGATATTCTGTGTATTTCCCAGTTTTCATTTAGAATGCAATATAAAGGTAATTGCATAGCCATTCTAGGTCAATAGAATAAAAGAAAAAAGGAGAGAATTTAATCGTTGCCTTATTCGAAAATCTAGATTCATCCAAAGGTATCCATCGATTTCAATAATATCATGACCACATATAATCTCTGATGATGTGTTAATTTAGGTAGAAATTCATATATGCTATGAATTCTAAGATCTACCCTTATAGAACTTGAATATTGCATAGCGCGGTTCAGCTAAACGCGGGTCGTTTAAGTAACCAATAATTGTAATAAGACAAACTTCATCCAATATCTGTCTACCAGTGAATATCAAGTACTAATTATGCGCTCTCAAAGTATTGGATAAATCTCAATTGATTACTCATCAATATTCTACTGTAAAATATCAGCCCCCTCTTTTTCTTTCACCCCACACACTTTCTGGACCCTCTAGATAAAGAAAAATAATGAATGATGATCTGCATTAAGTTCACCCCCACATATCCCATATATACCAACCTTAAGCAGTTGCCAATATTGAAAAACCAAATAAGACAACCTTCGCAAACTAGCGTAATTTATTCTCGTCAAGCGCACTTAGCTTGCTTTATTCGCTGAGGCAGTTCATAACCTTTTTAGCACACTTTAATCGATTATCATCTCCCTTATAAGGATAAATAGGTCATGCGCCACATATAGAAGAAGATAAAGCAGTGGCCCTCACAAGCTTAATTATATAAATAGTAAAGTATAACAAAATCCCGATACCAACCTTTATCGATTCTTTGATTTTCTTTTTCCTTTTGTATGTTCAATCAGATAAGATATTCATTATTTCATCGTATCACAAGAAATTCTAATCGATTATTCAGAAATATATCAAAAATGTCAACCGTAGATATCACTCTTCCTAATGGTACAAAATATCAACAACCTACTGGCCTCTTTATTGGCAATGAGTTTGTACCTTCTCAATCTGGTGCCATGATGGATACAATCAACCCTTCAACTGGAAAGGTTATATGTCAAGTAGCATGTGGTGATGAATCTGATGTTGATATCGCCGTAGCAGCCGCTAAAGAAGCTTTCAAATCTTGGAAGAAAGTGCCAGCAACTGAACGTGGGCAAATTCTTTATCGATATGCAGACTTGATCGAACAAAATATGGACATTTTAATTGCTGTAGAAGCTTTTGATTCTGGAAAGCCTGCCAAGCAAAATGTTGCCGGGGATGTAGCTGAATGTATCAATGTCTTTAGATATTATGCTGGTTTTGCTGATAAAATCTTTGGACAAACTATAACTACCACTCCTGCAAAGTTCGCTTATACTCTTAAAGAGCCATTAGGTGTTTGTGGCCAAATTATTCCATGGAATTTTCCTCTTTTAATGGCTGCTTGGAAGATTGCTCCTGCTCTTGTTACTGGTAACACCATTGTCATGAAACCTTCTGAGTTTACACCTCTTAGTATTCTTGTTCTTGCAAATCTTGCTCCTTTAGCTGGTATTCCTTCTGGCGTTTTTAATGTTGTTAATGGTTATGGTGCAAGTGCTGGTGCTTCACTTGCTGCCCATTCTGATGTTGCTAAGGTTGCCTTCACTGGTTCAACCGCCACTGGTTCTAGAATTATGAAAATTGCTGCTGGAACATTAAAGAAAGTAACTTTAGAATGCGGTGGAAAGAATCCTTTAGTAGTATTTGACGATGCTGATTTAGATCAAGCTGTCACTTGGGCTCATACTGGTATCATGTACAACAGTGGTCAAGTATGTACCTCTACTTCACGTCTTTATGTTCATGAAAAGGTATACGATGCATTCATTCAAAAATTTGTTGAATACGTCAAGCAAGTTTCTGTTGTTGGTGATCCCTTTGATGACAATACTTTCCACGGTCCTCAAGTATCAAAAGCTCAATTTGATAAAATTATGTCTTATATTGAGATTGGTAAGAATGAAGGTGCCACCGTTGCCTATGGTGGTGAAGCTTTAGACAGAGAAGGTTATTTCATCACACCAACTGTCTTCACTGGTGTAACTGATAACATGAGAATTGCTAAAGAAGAAATTTTTGGTCCTGTTGTTGCCATCGGTTCTTTCACTTCAGATGATGATGTAATTAAAAGGTGCAATGATACATCTTATGGTTTAGGAGCTGCTGTCTTCACAAGAGATATTGCTCGTGGTCATAGATTAGCTGCTGAAATTGAAGCTGGAATGGTTTGGATTAACTCTTCTAATGATTCTGATTTTAGAATTCCTTTTGGTGGCTCAAAGATGTCAGGTTTAGGCAGAGAACTTGGTGAAGCTGGTTTAGAAAACTATACTCAAGTCAAAGCTGTTCATGTTAATCTCACTTAAGCACATCTTTACAGTCACCCTCATCATGTACACTCAAAAACACACAAGTAGTCTTTTATTCACTATATATGAATGTTCTAGTAGATTCTTTGATAAATGGTTTAATGTGGTAGGTATAATGAGAAATGGTTCATGGTTAATGACATCAAGTTTTAGTTGCTGACTCTGTGACCAGAATCGAAACCTTATTTGTAGTTTTCATCTTAGTCATTGTTCTATTGACCAATAAAAGGCATTGGATTACTGCTTTATCTGACTGTCCACATATTTAAAGTTTTACTATCAAATCCATTTGCGGTATTGCTCCCAACACCAAATCTCAATATAAATATTCAGCAAGATTCTCGATATCCTTTTCATTCTCATCTTTTTTTCAATCTAAGAGTTTTTAACACTAACAAAAATACATGACTAATCAATCAAATATGCGTTCAAGAGCCGTCGAAAAATTATTCTTAGCCGTAGAACAGGCTGAAGGTATGGGCGCCAGAGTTCGTAGATCAATAGGCTCTAGGCAGGTTCGAAACTTCTCACCCTTCTTAATGCTAGATCACTTTAACGTCTCTCCTAAAGCTGGTTTCCCTGATCATCCTCATAGAGGTATGGAAACTATTACTTATATGCTAGATGGCCGTATCCAGCATGAAGATTTTACTGGTTCAAGAGGTGAACTTGGTCCCGGAGATCTTCAATTTATGACTGCTGGTAAAGGTATCGTACATGCTGAAATGCCTGTTCCAGAAGACAAAAGAAATATCCTTGGTATGCAACTTTGGGTGGATCTTCCAGAAAAGCTTAAAGATACTGCTCCAAGATATAGGGATCTTAGATCGGGTGAAATTCCTGTTGCTAAGATATACAAAGATGGTAGAATTGAAAGCTCTACCTGGCAAAAGGAAAAGTCCAACACTGAACCAGATGTTGTAGCTATTGTACGTGTTATATCTGGTGTTTCTCATGGTGTTGACTCTGTTAGAGACCTTTCATATACATCTGTTTGGTACTTGGATTTTACTTTACGACCAGGTGCTAAGATTGAGCAAGCTTTACCAAAAGGTTATAACGCCTTTGCCTATGTTTTAGAAGGTGAAGCTGTTGTTGGCGGAAAGATTACTCCACAATACAACTGTGCTTTATTGTCAAACGAATCAGACCAGGACATGGTAACTCTTGAAGTCCCTGACATCCAAGAAGTAAACGACAACAATGAACCTTCTGAGTCTACAAAAGAAACTAGACTTATTTTAGTAGCTGGTGAGATTTTGGATCAACCAATTGTTCAATATGGTCCTTTTGTTGTCACATCAATGGAAAAAGCTGAGCAAGCTTTCATTGATTATAGAACTGGAAAGAATGGATTTGAAAGATCAATTGGCTGGCATTCAGACATTGGACAACGTCTTATGTAACATTGTTACATTTTGTACATTAAAAACACACATTTCTATATATCTTATATATATTATTACTATGAAGAAAAAAATGTAGCACCAAACCAAATGTAATACTCCTCAAAGGGGAAAAGAATAATAGTCATTAGGAATCCCTTTATATGTCAGAAGAAGAAATAAAATAATATCACTCCATCGCAAGCCTGTTGCGTAAAATAAAATCCAATAGTTTCTCAGGAATCACGCCTCCTATTATGTCATAAGATCGAGCTCCTAAGCCGGCATAGTAAACTCTAGGAGGATGTGGCTCCATAAGAACATCAAATAATGCCCAATATAAACGTTTCAAAGAGCTTCCTCTCAGAACAATAGATTCATCTTTTTCATTAGAAGCATGATGAATATCAAGAACAGAATCAAGAGCGTCTGAAGGAGCACCATTCCTAACTTTTGGAGCTGAAAATCTAATTGCATTAGTATAGGTTTGTCCATATACACGTCTAGCGTTTTCAGACCAAGTAAGTATATCAGCTCTTGCAGCACCTAATACATGTCTAGCATAATAATGAGAGTAATTTGGTCCTGCAGTTGAGAGGTCGAATGATCCCAATCTAATATTTATTACAGGAACATCCAGAGGTCTTAACTCACGATATAAACATAGAGCTAAACTAGATAAAGAAGCAGAAACAACACATTCCATTGAATGATAAGGTAGCTGTAATGAAGGAACAACTACAGGAGTAATTATTACAATTCTTGAATGGTTGCGACGAACAATTTCACAAAATCCTTGAGATAACAAGGCAACACATCCAAGAACCTTCGCATACATTACATCTGTCCATGCATCAATAGATAAAGTTTCTAATGGACCTGTTGGATAATACATGGAAGGTAAAATGACAAGTCCAGCAAAATGATGTTTGTGAGGATTAGCACCAGGAAAAGCAACTGCAGGAGTATCTAAAAATGTTGCAAACCTATCCAATTCAGCTTTTAAAGCTACCGTATCAGATGAGTTTAATCTTAAAGATCTTATATCAGCGGAATCTTCACGACCTACAGCAGCTTCTTCTTCAGCCGATGAAACTACACAATAGATTATAAACCCTCTCTTTTCCAGATCACATACAACAGATTTGAATATTTGTTCACCTGGAGATCCAGCAATAACAATTACTTCTTTTCTTCCACCATTTGGAGCACGAGGAGCTCTTCGCTTACGTTTTCGTTTAATACGACGTGGTGATATTCCAATAACGATAGCAGCAGTCAAAGACGCTGCAACAAGAGACATTATGACTATAGTACGCTTTGAAAACCATGATCCCGTAGCAACAACATTATCAGAGTGTGGTTGAACAAGATCTAAAACTACGGAATCAGATGATTTATTATTTGTTGAAGATGAGAGTTTCCAAGATGACCATGGTAAGTGATCCAAAATGCGTTTTGCAGGTGGGAGTTCAGGGAGATCATGGTATATACCTTGTACTCTCTCATTAACCTCTACAGATACAGCATAAAACTTATCTAAAATATACTCCAATGGATCATTAGACATATCGGTATACACGTGATTCACGTAAATATTCTGTGATCTGTTGATAATCCAGGAGAATGAGATTGAGTGAATAAAAAGGATGGAATGATAGGTTTCTAGAGAAAGCAAGAGGGGCAAGACTTGAAAAAGCTTAAATATATAACAATCTTTTAGTTACACTTGAGTATAATAGTAACATATAATTTACAGATAAGAGATCTTAGATATAGAGCTTTTCATGTGAATCAAATATCGAGCTTTTCATGTGGATCAAATAGGTTTCAGTTAAGCAATTTAAATGGGACATCATACAGTTTATTGTTTAATTGTCTACGTTATATCCAGAAGAACTGGGAGACCGGTAAATTTATTGGAGAAGTACGGCTGAGCTGAAGCGATGATGGATCAAAGATCTGACTGAAATGAATTTCGTTATAACAGTGCAAAAATGTACAAATAAAAAGAGCAACGTAAAAGCGAAAGAAAAATAATAAAAAAACAAAGAAACCAGCAGTAAAAAGAAAGAAATCGTGACCTAACTATAGTACAAACATAAAATGCGATTCCATGGTGTTTTGTGTTCTTCTTATTTATAGAATAATCATCTATCAAAGTAGAATATTCCTTTTAAGCAGTAGTCATAGTGGTTGTGATAGTCTTTGTTATTGTGACAGTTGAGCTATCTGAAGCTGTAAGGTCATAAGAGTACCATGAACATGTGGAGTATAATGAAATGAACTCTGCATCTGAAATATCAATGCTATCAAAGGTCTCAGACGATAAAGATGCAGAAAAATCACTTGATTTGGTTATACTGCTGTAATCAGAAGAAGGTGTAATTAGTGCAGATGTCACTAATGTAGATGATGTGGATAGAGATGATACTACCACTATCGAACTTGCAAGAACCGCACTACTTGCACTAAGTGTGTCAACACTAGAGTACAAGCTAGGAGTAGGTACACTTGTAACTACAGGTATAGTAGATGATAAAGCAGTTGTAGATGAAATTACTTCTGTATATGATACTGAAGAAAGATCAACCAAGCTTGGAAAGCTTATACCATCACCTTGTGCAGCACCTGAAGGAGATGAATCAGGTACATGAGTTGATGAGCTTAAATAAACAATTGGAGTTGTAGAAGTAGTAGAAGTTCTTATTGTACTATTCCAATTCCATTGTGATGTAAATATAGGTAATACACCACCGTTTGGTGAAGAAGAGGTAGTAGTTGTAGAAGATGATCTAGATAGAGTAATAGTAATTGAAGTGGTAGGCCTGTAAGTATCAGTTAAAGTTACAGTAGTATATGAAGTTGGTTCAGAAGATTCTGAAGAAACAGGTACAACAGAAGAAACTGAAGAAGGCTTTAAAATTGAAGATAAAGTAGATTTTGTTGAAGAAACAGGTGTTTCAGTAGTTGTGACGGTTTGTTGAGGTATTATTGGTACAGTTGTATACTGAGCAAATGCCTTACTTGAAACCAAATCACTAGCAGGAGCACAACCTGCAGAAGCACAAGAAGCAGGATAGACTACTTCTACTTTGTAATGAACGACATAGCAGCCAGTTGTTGCGGCGCTAGGAGGAGCTGGAAGAGTGACAGCTTTATTATTAGCTAAAGCTAAAGAAGCTAATAAACAATAAAAAAATAAAGAAAGACGAAACATAATGAGTGAATCAATAATAATAAAGGAATGACTAGAAGTAAGAAATAAATAAAGAATGAAGCGCTCTAAGCTTGATTTACAAAGTTATAAATAAAGAATGTAGGTGCATGTATCAGGGTGAAAACCAGTATAAAGTTAAATGAAAAAAAATGAAAGACAAATTGAAAATATAAAGAGAAGAAGAAGAGGAAAGGCAGGTCCGACGAAGTGCACGTATCTTTATACTTGAAGAAAAACCAGATATGAACATGATTTGAACATTTGACATGGCTGGGTTCAAAAAGACAAGAGATTGAGGAACTATTAGTAGGACAGTTAAAACCTCATTAAAACTGTCAAAATTGTCTAAGCATATAGAAGTGATGCAAAAAATAGTTGGTTCCGAGACGGATCAGAATTGACAGTATAATGGCTTATTGGGAGCGATATATTTGTGTCCTCAAAGAGAAATGAAAAGACTAAAGATAATCTAAAATAATAAGTTAAGCGAATAAGACAAACAATCAAGAATTAAAAAAGTATAATTATAAGAGAGAATATAAGTTGATCTTGCTTTTTCGGTAAGATATGATCGATAATCTTCATTTGAAGGCTGGTAGGAAGAGACATGTGTCAACCAAAACGGTCATATGATCAGTTTAAGACAATACTAATTAAGTATTTATCATATGTTATTATTTAAGATCTTTATAATTCCCGTAAAATAATTACCATATTAGGATTAAAATTAGACAATATATTGGTATGAAATGGTAAAGTTGCAAGAAATGGCTGGTTGATGGGGAAGTACCTTGTATTTCAGGCACATACTAAAATTGTTTACCACTATGAATCACAGTGATGAAACTTTACTCATTGTACCTTTCATTATTATACTTAATATTATATAAACAATATAATTATTATATGTAATAGATTTAGTAAAATTAGTAGAATTTGTATATGTAAATTATAATGGCTGAAAATGTAATGCAATAGAAGGATCAATAGAATCAAAGCTTTGTAAAAGAGGGCTTGTTAGATACCGACTTAGTACGATAAAACGCCTTTAAGAGGCATATATTCAACTAAAACTGTCCTTAAACAATCAAATAAAGGGGCCTAAGTACACCGTAGATCATTTCATAGTTGTGAACAGTAGAATTGGCGCTCTTGAATGGGGTGGCTGGTTGGGTAGCGCTAATCCCATACATGATTCACTCTTCTAAGATTCGCTTACCAGAGGTACAAAGGGGTGATTAACATTAAAATTAAACTTGATTTATCCCGTAGCATGGTAAGAATGGTTTGACTATTACAAAATGATGTGAAAGCTGTCACATGCTATCTGCCCAACTATGTCATTTTCGATACAAATTTAACGTATAAACGTGGAAATTCCATTAACCATACAAAATCAAGCAATAAAATAACGCTTTTTGAGAATAATAAAACATGTTTATGAAAAAAACTGACAAATTATATCGGAAATAAATACAATTACCTTTTTTGGAATATTAATGATTTTTATAAAAGTAAAGTCATATGAAGAGAAAAGGGGGTTAAATTAAAATCAACGCGTTTATATTAGGTTTAGGTCTATTTTGTATGGTATACGCCACCTACTAAGAACGCGTCTTTAAAAGAAAACTTGATTCAACCAACCAACCCCTCTATTCAAATCACATACAATTCATTTCGTCAAATTTACTTATTGAAATTGACAATAAACCACTGACTTATTATCCATATATTGTAAACACTGAAGTGCTATTTTTATATACAGTGTATCACTACATATAACCTAAAGAACCCTTCTTTTATTTATTACTTATTTCGCGATTATTCATATAAGTAAAAAATGGATCGCGATTATTCACACGATTCACTATTATCTTCACTTCCTTCAAGTGCATCGATTTATGGACTTAATAGAGCAGACGAAAGTATTATGAGCTTTCAAAGAAGTATAAGTAGAGAAGTTCCGACACGACCGAATTTGGTACATATGACCAATTCTCAAGAAGAAAGGGTCCTTCAAGAGATTAATAAGCTAAGGGATTTAGTAGAATCAGAAAAACGAGAAGAAACAATGACTAATTACGAAATGAATGACGTAGATAGTGACCCTGATACAAAGGATAAAGAAAACGACGTAAATAGCGAAAATGATAGTATATATCACTCAAGATTTGATCGTCAAAGAATAGCAAGAGAGTCACAACTTTCTGATTTTCTTCCTTCAAAATTTATGGGTGTTTCAATGGCTAATATACCTAGAAGTGAAACAAGTCATCATTTAAATGAACTTGAAGATAAAATAACTATTCTTGAACGTGATATTCAATTTGTAAAGAAACAAATAGAGTTATTGGAGAATTTATTACCTCCAAATCCTTGTACTCACGATGAAAGAGCAAGAGCAAAGATCAGTAAAGAACTTACTAGACGTAAAGATAAACTTGCAAGTTTAGAAAGAGATAAATACGAAACAGGAATATTACAGAGACGTGCATGGAGAAAGAAACATGAAGTTATGGGTAAAGGTACAATGTTCTTCAGTGCACGAAGTACTGAAGATTAGATATAAATTGAAGTACCTTTGTCTTGATCATTCTTTTCTTTTCCCACTTCATTTATTCTTGTTTTATTAGTTTGCGCTGGAGCTTTGTTATTTATTATTTGCATGATATATCAAATCATTGAAAAAACAAAAACATTTGTATCACCCTTTATCTTAATTTTATTTAGAAAGATGCCCAAAGAGTTAATACTCCTTTCATGAATTGTACAATTTCACTTCCACCTAATTTACTTTCACCATAAAGACGATCTACAAATGTAATTGGTACTTCTGCAACAGTGTATCCACGAGCTTTTGCACGTACAATCATTTCCATTTGAAATACAAAGCCTTTACTAACACTTTCAGATATGACTTTTTCCAAAACAGATCGCCTATACAATCTAAAACTTCCAGTCAAATCAGTTACACCAGGATTCAAAAGAATAGATGCAGTAATATTCGCACCTTTCGAAATTAATTTTCTCTTTAAATCCCAACCATAAACACCACCATTTCCTGCGTATCTTGTACCAGTAACAATATCAAAATCCTCAGTCTTTTGTTTAGCAATGAATTGAGGAATAAATTTAGGATGATGAGAAAAGTCAGCATCCATAATAATAACAAAATCACCACTACAATATTTCAAACCATGAACATATGCAGTACCTAATCCGAGCAAACCAGGTCTTGGTTTTAATAAGATACGTTCAGGTCCATAAATCTTAATAAGTTCTTTTGCAACATCTTGTGTTCCATCAGGAGAAGCATCATCAACAATTACAAGTTCCCAATTGATATCACTAAATAACACTTATTAGAATGGATTCAATGCCATATTAAAAAAAGATAGATGTATACTTACTTCTCTTGGAAGGTCTTAGCAAGAAGCCAAGTTATGATTGGAAGATTCTATAAGATATGTTAGCAATTGACTAAATTAGATATAAAATAAACAAACATATGTATACATACTTCTCTTTCGTTATATGTTGGTAAAATAATACTATATTTTGTCATATTTTTGTGAAGAAAGTGGTAAAAAGATAGAAAGTATAGGATAGATTGCTGGCTTCAAAATGTCGTGTACAAAAAATCACAATTGCACGACCGGGTAAAATTCACATAAAGTTGAACAATCATGAATCAGCAAGATGGTTGAAATGTGTAATAAGTTAAGTAAGGCGTTATGTAATGTTTGCTGTAATGTTTGATATAAGACGTAGAGTAAAACATAGCTTAATAGCATAAGACACAATGAAATCAATTAGAGTTGATCTTTGATGAGATATGCTGAGCTTGTGATAATACACTTGTGTAATTCTGTAATAACTTATTTGAATTCTTTACATTTTGTAATAGAGTATCAATATTAGAATCTGAATGTTTTAAAGCAGTATTTAATGAGGTAACAATTGTTCTTAAATTTTGTACATTTTGTAGTTCTGTACGTAGTTCGATTAATCGTTCACGTTCTGATTCAGATAGATTTGATGTAGTTGGAAAATTAGATGCCATATCTGACAAAGAATCAGTAAGTTGTTGTAAACTCTTTGAGCCAAACTTGATATTAAAATTTGAAGACATTTGTGAATGTGGGGTGTGAGAGATGAGTTGTGTGTATGTGATGAATAAGTGAAGGTTGGTTAAAGAGACGCGTCACGACGCGTATGTGATACATATATAAAATCATTATTGAATAAAAAACACATATTTAAATAATTACATTAAGCCATTAAATAAGAGCAAAACTGATTTGTAAAAATAAAGGAAAGACTAGAATAAAGAATACATTTTCAGAATTGCAGTTAAGTGATTTAACGATTGGAAAGTTCATAAGAATCATGACTTGATAAGTTATGATATTTTGCTTGACGTCTTTTTCTAAATCTTAAATCTCTAAACCGTCCACAATGTCTATATGAGACATATATAAGACCAAGAATTGTAAAGCCAATTATAAAACCTGAGAAAGTCACTAATACCCAATGATCATTCATCCACATGATTGCATTAGCATCATCTTGATGCCATGAAGAACCAACATAATAATCAAAGAAAGAATCAGAAGCATCAGCATATTCATTTGAAGTTAATACTCTTACTCTTTCATGTTCAGGAAGATTACTTTTTCCCTTGTATTGTTTCCACATAACAGAAAGGAATAAAGGACCAGTTGAATACATAACAGTAACATAAGGCATACCCCAATTATGATTATATTTTTGTAAAGACTCTGTAACTTTTCTATAGAAAGGATGACCAGGTACAGAAAACATTATATTATTTGAAATACCAGTTGGTTCAGTTCTTCTTAAAAGAGCAGGAAATTTCAATAATGAATCTAAAGGTTTTCGACAACCAACATCTAAATCAATATAAATACCACCATATTGTAATAAAACAAAATAACGTATAGCATCAGCACGCATAATAGGATAAGGATATGAATCAAAAGTTTCTAAGAACCAAGGAAATTCTGTTTTTATAAATTCTCTTGAAGATTCATCAGTCCAAAATACATATTTATAATCTTTATTATTATTAATAATACTTGCTTGAGCTTCTTTCCATGCATCTGGTATTGATTCATTGATATATGTTTGATGAATTAATCTTGGTACAAGTTCTGGTCTTGATTGATCATTAATTTCATCTATTATAACATAATCTGATCGACCTTCATCGAATAAGAGAGTAAATAGAGTATAAACTTGTGAGAATAAAAATCCAACTATTGATATAGTGATTATAAAAAATATTAATAAATCTTTGCGCATTGTTATGAAATTAAAGTAGTTGATAGTGTTGATGATGTTGATAGTGTTGATAGTGTTGATAGTGTTGATGGTGCTGCTTGATACTCTTGATACTTGATAGAGTTTTTTGATATTTGATACAATAGTTCTTTTTAGAAATTCTAAACACCAGAAAATACAAGAAATTCTCTTCTTTATATACAAAAAGAAAAAGAGTTTGTTCAAAAGAAAAGAAGAAAAGAAAAAGTATAGGCGTGCAATTTAGGGTTCAATTATAAATATAAAATACACAATTCAAGATCTAAAAGAAGTAATATATCGGATTCATTCGTTGAATGGGCAGTTCAGATTTATGAAACTACGGGATATGCAAATTCCTCTTTATATAAAGCTCAAAAAGAAGTTGTAATAAAATGATGATGTCATTGTTTATATTCAAAATGTAAAAAAATATTAAAAATCATTTTAGATGAACTTATTTCACTTTACGAACCCTGTCAGATTTAACGAATAAAACATTAATAACTTCAAATCCTGCTGATGATTTATTCATCTCTTGTAAATATTTCTCATATTCAGGTATACTGCTTGTTTCAGAAATACAAATTGGATGCTTTAATGAATCCAATTGATTTAAGTATACTTCCCTTACATTACTTTGTGGTAATTTACTACCATCTATAAACTTCACAATATCATTTCCATGCCATTTAATTCCAAGTGGTAAATCTCTATTACTCATTGGAAATATGTTCAAAGTATTTTTACTTTCTTCAAATCCCACAAAGAATCTTTCACATTTTAATCTTGCCATTATTTCATGTTCCATACTCAATGAATTATAATATATCACTAATGAAGGCCTTGTTACTGCTTCAAATGGTTTACTTATCCTTTGTAATTGCTCATTAAACCATTTAGATGCTTCATCTTCTGGACATTTATATCTAACAACTTCAGTTCTTGATCGATTCGTAATAGCTTCAAACAATGTTAAATCAGATTCTGTAACTATAATTTCTCCTCCTGCACATAATATTCTTTCCATATCAGTCCAAAATATTCTCATCTTTGATGTCAATGTATAATCTAACACTGATGACATATCTTGAAGATGTATAGCATCAAAATAATTATCTTCAAATGGGAATATCCTATTTCCCTTAAGATTGAATTCTACAAATGTCCATTTCTTTGGCATACTAAGATCTTGTGTCAAATCTAATAAATCAATACCATACAATTCAGGTTCTGTTTCCCATTTCAACTTTTGTGATATATTATATTGTCCTAATATCCATGATCCTGACCCACATCCAACATCAAGTATCCTCTTCTTAGGTGTAGTAAAATATATAGACTCTGAGAATATATCTTCATAGAATTGAAGTTTCATTGCTTGCCTTATAAATTCTGTTGTATCACATGGGAACATATAAGTCTTTGCAATACTTGGATTAATATACCTTCGAAATCCAAATTTCACCAAAAATCCATTCAATGATCTGCTCATACTTGTAGTGCTTTGTTCACTAGAAGTTCTAAATGCATCAGGTGCGCTTTGTCTTCTTTGATTTCTTCCTTCTTGAAATTGATTTACACTGATTTTTGGAAGACCTTTTATTCTCCAAGCAATTTTTCTTGAATTAGAATTTTCTGACATTTTCAATAAAAATTTACAAAATATAGCAATTTCAATGAAATATTATTCATTCTATTAAGAAGGAAAAAGGAATACCACAAACTTCATTTTTTTACTTGGTTGAGATGCATTACAGGGTCCTCAAGAAAAAAAAGACATTTCTTAAGTAAACCAAACTTCACCAAATCATGCTATATTATTATTCAATGCTTCTCCACTTAACAACTAATTGAATTGAAACTTAAAACTTATAAATTAGCTTGTTCAGGTACAATTGTAAGAAGTTTGCTTTCAAATACAGCAGATTTAGCATTTTCAATAAACAATTTATCCATCTTATATTGAGTCTCAAAAGTTGCAGTACCAATATGAGGAAGAAGATAAACATTTTGATTATCAATAAGTCTAGGATGAATATCAGGTTCATTTTCAAAGACATCAAGACCAGCACTGAATACTTTACCTGAATCTAAAGCATTAACTAAAGCATTTTCATCAATTACTGCACCTCTTGCTGTATTTACAATTACAACACCATCTTTCATTTTTGAAAATTCATTAGCACTAAGAAGATGTCTTGTATGTACATTCAATGGAACATGAACAGATATGATATCAGATGTAGTAAGAAGTTCATCAAATGTTACATATTTTACACCCAATTCTTTCTCTAAATCGGGTCTTGGTGAACGATTATGATAAATAATTTTAACATCATCAAATCCTTTAATACGTCTTACAAAAGCAGCACCAATTCCACCTAATCCAAGAATACCAATAGTACGTCCTTCTGGATCATGTCCCATACCAATATTGTTTCTAAAGTTACCTTCACGTAGTGAAACTTCAGCAAAATATGATCTACGAAGAGCTCCAAGCATCAATTGTAATGCAACATTAGCAGTTGCATTATCAACAGCTGTAGGAGTATTTGAAACTAAAATACCACGTTTTGTACATGGTTCAATATCAATTTGATCGTATCCAGCACCATGATGAGCAATGTATTTGACAGAACTTGGAAAATGAGATATAAGCTCTTCATCAAATCTACCACAGAATTTATCAGCGAAAAACATATGAAGCATTACAACTACGCCATCATAAACACCATTATCTAAATCAGATATGAATTGTTTTCTATTTCCATCATTTAATTCTTTGATTTCAGCAACTTTTCCAAACTCTTCCCATACATCCTTTGCAAATAGGATTTCACCAAGTAGTAAAACAATAGGTTTAGTCATTTTTAAAAAAAGAACAATTAATGATAAAAAAGAAAGTTATAAAAGAAAAGATGTAAAAGTTCCCGAGAGGCCCCTCTATTTATATTTTCTTCTAAACAAAGTAAGTGATCGATTCCTGCGTGGGGAAAAAGCCTCATTACTTAAACTGGAAATTTTACCTATTACAATTATTACAAATATGGTAATATTGAATTTCATACAAAAAAAGTGTGGGGAATAAAGAAAAGAGATCGATAGGAATTAAAAGAAGGTGTTATATTATATAAAACCCCCACATTCTCAAAACCCCACGTTATTTATACTGAATGAGGTTCAAAGTTAAGGGCGTATTAAAGCATCGATTACAAATCTAGAATCCTAACCAACCTCCATCAACAGGTATAACTGTACCATCAACATAATTAGATGCCTTTGATGCTAAGAAAACAGCTATTCCTCCAAGATCTTCAGGTTTACCCCATCTACCAGCAGGAATTCTTTTTAAGAAAGTTTGTCCTCGTTCTGAAGATAATAAACCATCAGTTAAATCAGTATGAATGTAACCAGGTGCAACAGCATTTACATGAATCTTTAAAGGGGCCCATTCATTTGCAAGTGATTTAGTTAATTGTCCAATTCCACCTTTTGATGCTGTATATGCAGCATTAAACATACCACCTTGAAATGACATTAAAGATGCAATATTAATAATTTTACCTCTTGCTTCAAGTGTAGGATGTTCATCTAATTTCATCATTTTTGAACCAATATCACGAGCTAATTCAAAACAACTAGTTAAATTTACTTGAATAATCTTATTCCATGTTCCTGTATCAAATTCTGAAATAGGTTTACGTACTGTAATACCTGCACAATTTAAGAATACTCTTATTTCAATACCTAATTCTTCAATCTTTTTAACTATATCTGATGCACCACTAGCAAGAGAAAGATCACCTAATACAATTGTTACTTTTCTACCAAGTTTTTCAGCTTCTTCTTTTGTACTATTATCTGATTCATTACGTTGAACAAGTACAAGATCAGCACCTGCTTTAGCTAATGCAATTGCCATTCCTTTACCAATACCTCTTGTCGCACCAGTACAGAGAGCAGTAACACCATGAAGATCAAATAAGTCAGACATTTTAAAAACAAGTAAGAAGAGATGTAAAAACTAATTTATGACTAGTTTATATAGTAATTGAATCCATATTAATGGATATTTATTTCCAGTTCCTTCACCCCCACATTTAAATGTACTGTGTTGAAAGATGATCGACATCCGAATTTTCATAAGCGTGGGGGATCGAAAGTATAACGATCTCATAACCACTGTAAGTTATACAAAATAATGCTTATTTTATGCATCAATTTATACCATAGTTAACATCTGGTATACCAAAAACAGATATTATAGTAATAATCAAAGACACCATTAAAGAGCTTTTGTCTCGTACATCGGTCACACTATCAACATAAGAAAATTTAAAATTACAAATTTCTACTGCAAAAAAAACTTTAAAATATGTTTCTCCGAAAAGATTAGATTTCTAGCTCACTTTCATCCATCATTTTATACATTTGAAAACTCATCTCGGAATTACTCTTGTAAAATTTGACTCCAAAGCTATTGCTCATATATGACAATGAAAGTTAAGATCATCTAACTGGTTAGTCTATATTTTAAGAAAGCTTGCGGAATTCTTATCCAACATCCCAAATTTTTAATTCAATCTTGTACCTATGATCTTTAAGACAATCTAAACTATTGAGCGGTTCTACCTGAATTTTCATATTGCCAGTCTTGAAATATGTATATTAAAATCACAATGACAATGATTAATATCTATTAAGAAATTGCTATGGGAATTGATATAGTTTAATTAAATCGATTTGACAGTTATCAAAAACTTAATAAAAATCTGCATGACGTTCTAGATTTTAAGAAAAATGAAAATTACTATTAAATAATTTTATAGGATAAACTATTTCTTTAGCTGAAACATTTAAATAAGAAAAATGGTTTAAACCGTAGTTGTGAGTGAAATACAAGTGGTTTGGCGTTGGTTCGTAGCATGCCTGTTTGATCATAGTGTTTAGTGGATCATCTTCGTGACATGTTTAGCTTAACTAAGTCCATATAATTAACAGTTCTCAATCAGTGTTATCAAACACTATCTAGATGACTCTAAAAAAGTCAAATAGAATATTTTAAATCACATCACATATATAAAAGCACTTAATGACGTGATTATCTGTAATACAGCTCTTACTTATTAAAGTAGCAAAAGTCTATTCTTAAAGAATATCGGTAGACATAAAAATCTTAGTTTGAATATGAGAGAAATTTACAAAGATTCATATTGTCATAGCGGATTGTGCAGTGATATTTGATATCTCAATTCAAGGCAACTTTTACTACTATAACCAATTCCTTTTCATATATTTGATTTTTTCTTTATTACAACCTATTTATTTAATTTTTAACTCATTTTTTACATAACTTCCCCTTGACTGAAATTGTGTTAAAAGTAAGGTTCCAAGAGTAGCGCAGGAGGTCAATTATAGAATGGAAACTAACACTAGTTCTAAACACTTCTCCCCAAATAGGCAAGTAGTGGTGACGAAATTTAGATTGTTGAAAGACAGAGTTAATAAACTATCATTATTGGTAACTCAAATTGACCAAAATAATTTAAACATTTCAATATTCTAGAAATATTTATTTATATAAATATGATTTATTATACATGCTTTTTCTTGCAGATTTCATGTATAGGCTGCTCTTAGTACAGTAAAATATCACACTTCCTGCGCTGGTTGAATATCTGACATGTTAATTACTGTGTTAAATATTAAGGAATGTAAAAATGCATTAATATTAAAGAATAAAATTAAATCTAGGATCAGCATCACCTAGATTGTTTACTTTATCAATTGGTAAATCAAGTCTCCAGTTATCATAGCCATGTTCGCGCCGCTTAATACAGTACTTTAACAACAAATAAAATGTAGCACAAACAACACCACCTAGAATAGTAAGAATAAGACCTGCAATATATCCATCATTGTATATTGGAGCATTCTCACTTTGAAAAAGTATAGCAGCAATCAAGCCACCAATATTTCCTATTCCTATTTGAACAGCTGAATAAACACTTCTCTTACAATGTCCACTAATATTATTTTGTAGCCAAGTCAATGCTAATGGCTGAGCAGTAAAACATCCACTAACTAATAAAAAGCAAGCAAAATATTTTACTGATAAAGAGATTGTTGATTGACCTAGCCAAAGTATCATATAACTAACAAACATCATAGTTATACCAATAATAGCAATTGGAAATCTTTTTTGAATTTTATCAGCAGTCCAGGCGCATCCTAATGATATAATAGTTGCAACAATGTAAATAGGAATTAACAATACTTGGGTCCTTTGTGGAGATAAATCACCAAGACCTAGAACAATTGAAGGCATTACAACTGTTGAAGAGACACCTGAGTAATTAATGCAAAAATACATTAAAGTACCAATATAAAGTTTCCAATCAGTTAACATTAAAGAAATAGTAAACTTATTAAAAACGTTCATTTGGCCTATATCTTCGTTACAGGAATGTTGGCGTAAGTAAATATACTTTTTTTCTCTTTCAGAAAGAAAGCTAGCTCTTTCAGGCATTTCTGGTACAAAAAAGTAAGCCAATAATGCTATTATTATTGAGAAAATACCCTCCATTATGAAGATCCATCTCCATCCTTCAATACCTCCAAGACCATGCATATTCATAAAAGCAAAAGCAAGGAACCCACCAAAAGCACCAGCTATTACACTGGCAGAAAAGAATATAGTTATTCTCTTTTGAAGTTCATATGGTTTATAATAAAGAGAGATTAAATAAATACTTCCAGGCATTAAACCAGCCTCAAATACACCCATAAGAGTACGAGTAATTACAAGAGTAGAAAACGATTGTACAAAACCCATACCTAATGCAGTAACACCCCAGCAAAATACAATAAAAGAAAACCAAATGGCAGGTCTTATCTTTTTTAGGATGACATTACAAGGTACCTCTAATAGAATATAGGGAACAAAGAAGATAAGTAGAGCAATATTGTATTGATTTCCTACAAGCCCCAGTGACTCTTCCATACCTGCTATCTTGGCATTACCAATACTAACACGATCAATAAAGGCACATAAAAATATCAAGAATAAAATAGGAATTAAATGTAAGTCTACTTTTCTTATCAAAGCTGTCTCATTTATGAAATTTGAATCAATTTCAGTAGACAGTTGACCATTTTCAAAATTCTTTATTTCTAAACATAAAGACTTTGTTTCTTCTTTTAAAGTAGTATTACTATTTGAGGATTCTTGATTCATTTAATGATGATAAGTAAAAGAAGTAAAGAAATGAAGAAGAATCATATTACTTCTAATGAGTATTTATTGTCAACCAAACAAAGTAGACTACCTTTTTATTAGCTCGATATATGAATCTATAAAAGATTAGTTTAGTATATAAACTAGGATGTCTTCTGACCTTAGTTATTCATGCATATACATTTTTTTTAAAGAAAGTTTGTATTAGAGTAGAATCGACAGTGCATATATCCTATTGAAAAAGCTTATATTAGGTAGATCATATTTGGAAGATAGCGTTGAAAGTAAGAAAAAGAGGTTAGTAGAAGACACTTTTATTAAGAAAATATTTCTAAAGAATATTCGGTTTGTACAAAATTGTCAATAAATGGCAACTTTTCTTATTAATCGGAAATATGTTTTTCCATAGAATATACAAGCATAAGATATTGTAGAGAAAGCGTAAAAGATGCCGATCATTAAACTTTAAATATTTGGTGCCCTTTAGACAATAAAGAAACGTCATTGACATTCATAAGCCTCAAAAAATCGGATAAAACTCCCGGTAAGAAACGAACTAAATTATGAAATTACATTTATCTTTCCCTTATCGTTGAAATTAAAACAATATAGTAGTACAATTTTTCTATAAAGAGGAGCTTCGAAAAGGTACAATAGAAGTGCGGAATAGTTCCTATTATGAGTTTAAGAAGTCGCATTTCCTATTTAGTATATTTACCCTAACCGTACCCCGCAAAACAGAAAAATTTCTAACCCGTTATTTGCTAATTGAATACTTTCATTTTCTCTGGGGTTAGTCAAGTAAATAACATACATATTTGTTGTCTTTCAGTTTGTCGGAAGCCAATTACATTTATCCTTATATGTTGGACAAGTATGCTATTATCAATATTAAGAATTTCTTATTTACCTTATCACTTATAAGAAAGTCGAACGTACACATAAGAAAGCTCAAGCATACTTTCGAAGACTTTATATCACAAAAGAAATTGAATATATAATTAAAGGATTGTTTTAATCTTTGATTTCTTTTTGAACCAAAAAATAATAGCGATTTGCAATACGAAAAAGTCATATTGAAGACCCTTAAGAATCCGGTTGATAAATACGAATGATGATCGAACAAAACTCTAGTTTATCAAATACAAATAATTCAGATAAACGTAGAAAAAGAGAAAAATACGCCAATCAAGCTTGTGATTATTGCAAAAGACGTAAAGTTAAATGTGATGGTAGACTTCCTTGTAAACGTTGCTTTAAACGTAATTCTCAATGTGCTTATGAGACTTCTACTTTAGGTATTTCAAAGAAATTAGGTGTAAGTTTTATGTCATTAGGAATGTCTCTTAATAGACGTATGCTTGATTCTATGTCAAGTAAATCAATTACTGTTTCTACACAACCAATACAACAAGTTTCTGAAGATCCTTCTGCTTTTGTTGGTGAATCTTCTGTTAATCAAGCTTTAGATTCTATTGAGCAATCTTTAATTCAATCAATTAGAAAACCTGCTCGTCTTATGCTTTCAAATGGATCTACAGTTGAATCTGATAATAATCAACCTTCAAATTTGAAGGAATCTAATGCAAAAAGAGAATATAAACCAACACAATTTACAAAACCTGTATTAGAATTTTATCATGATTTTTCACATTGTGCAAAACTTATAGAATTCTATATAACTCAATGTAATTCTCTTTATCCTATTCTTATTCCTACAACTCTTTGGGAGTTTTTTGTTGCTCTTCATTCTGTAAATATGGGAGGTGGAAAAGATTGTTCAGCACAAGCAATTAATGAACAATTGTATAATGAAAAATCGGCTCAAGTTTATTTCAGTTTAGCAATTGCTGAATCAATGCAAATCCCTTCTACATCTGATGAACTTATTGCCGATGTTCCACCGGGATATCGTTATTTTGTTATTGGGGAATCTCTTATTAGAAATAGTGAACATTTAAATATGTTTTCTTTAAGTTCAAGTACAATGCCTTCTCTTGAACTTTTACAATGTATACTTTTGATCTCTTTATTTTATTATCGATTGGATCTTTATGATAAAGCACAGGCTGCTATACATCAAGGATTACAATTAGCATTAAAATGTGGAATAAATAGAAGAGAAACTTATAGTACATTGAATGTAGCTGAATCAGAAATAAGGAAACGTATTTGGTTTTGTTTACATGCAATTGATCATAGAACTGCTATTGCTGGTGGTTTACCTTATTGTGTACATATGCCAACTGATATTGATATTCCTATTGAAATAAGTGATTTTGAGTATGAAAGACTTAGAAATACTGGTGCTAGAAAGTATGATGAAGTTAATTATTCTCAATCTTTAATAAATCCTTGTTTGGATGTAACAGATAATCCAGAAGAGTCTATTTCAAGAATATCATTTTTAAGACACAATATTGATATTGTATATATTGGTGGAAGTATGTGGAGAACATTATACAGTTCTGGAGCACAAATTAAAATGGCTTCTGTTTCTCAAATAGAGAAAATCTGTGAAAATCTCGATTCTTGGGAAAATAAACTACCTCAATTTCTTAGATGGGATAGCTTATCATTAGAAGATAATGTAACAAAATTACCAGGTTGGTTATGTAAGCAAAGATTGCTTTTACATGTTACATGTTGTCAAATAAAGCTTCTTGCTGCAAGAACAGTTCTATTTTCAGCTTCAAATTTAGAGAAGCCAGGGTTTCTTGATTGTGCACTTTCACATGTTGCAATTGCTTGTAGAGTTATAAGTATTTGCAGTGAATTTTATAGTAAATGGCCTGAAATATTTTGTTCTTGGGTATTTCCTCTTGATCAGTATCTTTTATCTGCATCTATTTTTCTCTTTGGTATGATGGTGAATTGCCCTTCTACATTCTTTAATACAGAGAATTGTATTAACATGAGAATAAGTTTACATATTCTTGAAGATGGAACTTGTAAAGTTTGGCGTTGCAATTCAATTAGAAGAGTTATTTCATGTGTTAAAAGGCTTGTAGAGCTTATTGAAGAAGTAGGAGTGGAAAAAGTACCACTTGAGAATGAAACAAAAGAAAAGGTAGAAATTTTACAATATGGTGACAATTCTCAATATTCTACTTTATCTGAATTCTTATCTACATCATGCGTGACTGAGCTTAAAAGACACCTTGAAGAGAGTCATAATATAACACTTGAGACTCCTACATATATACAGCATTCGGAAATGTTACCTCCAGAACCATGGCTTGATTTATCATCTATGCTAAATTGGAGTTTAACATCTTAACTATTATTTCTATATTATATATATTATTTACCTTGTAAGTTCTAATCGGGAACTATTCTCAGCTAGAATATCAGTTAGAGATTGAACATCTCTAGGTTTCAGTATCAATTTAAATGGTTTAGGTTCAGCAACTAATGCAGATGCACATTCATTTGAAAGCATAGGATCAGGATTCATTGCATTCTCAAGATTCTCTGGTGGTAATATTTCAAATGCAAGAATCATACGTACAAATGCAGTAAACAATTCTCTATTACCTAAATGAGAACCAGCACACATTCTAAGACCAGCACCATAACCGTAATGTGGTGTACCACTTGCAGCAACTTTAGCATCCATATAACGTTCAGGAATAAAAGAATGAGGTTCAGTGAAATGAGATTCATCATTATTGGCAGCATATGCATTCATGTAGAAAAGAGTATTTCCTGGAATTTGTACACCTTCATATTCAATAGGTTTAACAGACATACGTGGAAGACACATAGGAATAACAGTAGAATGTCTCAAAGTTTCTTTCACTAATGCACTTATATAAGGTACTTTCTCTTCATCTAAACAACGGAACCAAGCATCACCATCAGGATAAGCAGTCATAATTGCATCATAAGCTTTTTCTTGAATACGTTTACCATAACCAGGTTGAGAAAGATGTCCAATACCAAGAATAAGATTTGAAGGAACAGTATCTAAACCAGCTGAAACCATAGTCAAACATATACTTTTCAATTCAGCTTCATTTATCTTTGTAGTTTCATCTTTGATAACATTTCCAGTAATACAAGGTTTGTCAGTACCAGCTTTAATTTCAGCCTTTAATTGATCAAGAAGAAATTTAAGATAATTATCACGACGTTCACGAAGGTTTACAGCATCAGCTTTCTTTGAAAAATCAAACATTCTTAAAAACGGCAAATAATCAATATAGTTATTTGTATGAGATCTTAATCTTGAAATACCACCTTCAGTTTCAACAATATCGACAAGCATTTTGTTGTCTACAGAGTCTAATCGAGTTCCATAATTTAAAGTTAATGAAGTATTCAAAGCAAACCTTTGAAAGAAAGGTTTAATATCTACTTCAGCTTTACCATTGTCACATTTCTCAAAAAGATCTTTAATTGCTTCATAGGATTCCAAATCAATAATAGGCATATAAGATTGAACAGCAGGACGATTAAGAGCAGTAGCTGCAGTTTTCCTACGTCTTTTACATGATTCATCCCATGGGGAAGTACCAATAGTAAAACCTTGTGAAGAAGATACAACTTTATGAAAAGTGTAAAGAGTAGGACGTGAAATTAAAGCAGACTGATTCTCTATCCATAATTTCTTTACAGAGTCAAAAGTATTAGCAACAACAATTCTTTTATTACCTAAACGAACTTGAAATACAGGACCGAATTTCTTAGACCATTGTTCATAAACCAAGGCATGATTATCACCAAGTTGAAACAAATTACCTACCACTGGCCAACCAGGAACTTCTGGAATACCATGAATTCGAGGAATATCTGTACCTAATCCAAAGAGCCAGTCAACTAGGATATAAAGAACAAATAAAGCAAGTGCTAAACCTGCGAGTTGAGAATAAGATAAAAGCATTATAAGTGAAGAACAAGTAAAGAATATAAAAACCAATCTCTTGCTTATAAAAACACCAATTTCATTCAAAAAAAAGCTAATAACGGCACCACTTTTAATTAAACAAAATCTGTATGAAGAAAAGAATCACGCCAGAGTTGTAGATCAATTGTATATGCACTTCTATTCAGATCATTCAAGAACATCCATTGCTTTATATGCATTAACAAACGGATTTATTCCGCTAAAATAAACAACAGGAGGGGTACTCAGCGCTTCACAAAGCATTTGGCTTCATAGTTAACTCCATAAAACTTAGAAGAACGTTAAATACATTAAAATTGATCATATTGTATATGATAATTAAATTCGCTTATCATCAAGAGATTGCGTCTAGAAGGAAATTTAAAGTTTAATTTCAAAACTTTAAAATAAATTCTTATAACCAATAAGATAAGCTAAAAGACATTTGACACATTCACATACTTTCGGAATACTTCCTCGAACCATTCTTCTATTGATTAAATCAAAAAGAGATCAGATGATAGGATAATGACAATGTACTTTATTTAAGAAAGCAGATTAACTTGAAGGAGGAAAGGAACAAGACCTGAAATGTTATGCATGAGCTTGAAAGAAATCTATTGAGGAAAAGCGAACGGAATAAAGTACTGGAAATAGTACAAATAATGAGGTACATAAGCTAAAGAAAGCATTCAGTTCCGTTTAGTAAATAATTGTTCCGTAGATAAAGTGATAAGTATATATGTAGTATTGCTATTTCTAGAAGAGATAAACTGGAATGCGGAATGGTTGCAAACACGGATCGGATCAAGGAATGAACAAAGTAACTAGTATAAATCGGATGTGAACATAAACAGTAATGTACCTTATTTCGTGCTACAGCTAATCTTAAGATAGTATATCACAAATATACAAAATCCCGAAATTGGCAATATCTTAACCGCTCAAGATATAAGAATGATCAATAAGTAGAACTGGTCCGTTATAGATATCACAAATAAAACATAGTGCATATTTCTTCTTAATTCTATGTAACTGATTAACTGTCACTGCCTTACAATTTAGCGGGAGGATTAGCAAGAGTGATACCAGCAGTAGTAGCAATATCCAAAGCCAAAGCGCGGGCACTCATTACTTCTTCAGTAGTAGCACCATTATTTAAAGCACCCTTCAAATGTCCTTTCAATTGAGGATTAACATCTTGAGGTACAAGACAAGCAACAATAACTAAAGAAGTCTCTTTAGCATTAATTACACCAACATAACTAAGTACTGAACCATAAACATGATAAAGTGCAACTTGTCCTAAATCAGGATAAGAAGTACTCATTTGAGTAAGTACGCGATTAGAAATCTTTCCATAAACTCTATCAAAAAATGATTTTCCAACAGCATAGTTTGTCTCTGTAGGTTGTTCAATACGTTTAGGTGTAGTTTGTCGAAGATGTTCAGGTGTACCATCTTTCAATCTCATTAAAGAATTGATAGCTTTAGGTATACCACCCAACATACCACTTTTCAAAAGAGTTTCACGGAATCTATCAGCAATCTCTCTTTGACGTTTTTCATCTGAACCACCTTCTTGTTCAAGAACATACTTGAAAAGAACTGGAACTTCTTCAGGTCTATTCGATACAGATAAAGCAGCAGCAGCAACCAAATACCATGTATTTTTCAAGCTTGGATATGCTCTTAAGCGGTTTAAATATGAAGGTGTCAAAATCGAAGCCATATTTTATATATCAAAACAACGTACAATATAGCGATAAAGAAGGAATAAAATAGTGAATCATGAAAATGCCCGGTTAAACCTCGGGCTAGAAAGTGGAAATCAGCCGCATATACATTTACCCCAGAAAATTAGATAACAATCGATAAGATCTATCAGATATACAATTTGTGCCTATGTTTAATTAATTAATGTTATGGGGTGCTTTATTATGTAAGCTTTATGGTTGTAAACGTTATGGTTGTAAAAGGTTATGATTGTAAACGTTATTTTGTATTCATATATGCGACCAGTAAATATTTGAAGTATGAGTTTCTCATTTCTTCATACCAGGTACCAAATTCCATTGATCTTTTGTTAATGTTGCAGGTTTACCAAAATTCTGATCTATATCCATTAAGACACGAAGAGCATTTCTACTTCTTAAGAATAATAACCCACTTTGACTCTTTTCAGGTCTTGATCCAGATGGTACGGCATGTCCTGCCTCAGTATGAGATCCTCTTAAAGCTTCAGGAAGAGGTAACATAGTTTGAAGTAATTCGTACATTGCTAAAGTACAACCAAATTGTGGTGATGATCTAAGAATACGTGCAGGTCCACCTTTAAAGAAAGCCTTTATACCTTCTTCTTTTAAAATCTTAACACCACAGTCCATAAGACCACGATATTGAGTTTGTCCACTTCTTGCTTCAACTTGAAGACGTGTTTTAATAACATCAAATGGTGTAGTAAAATATGCAGCTGGCATACCGGCAATAGCACCAGCAACTAATAATTGCCATATACTTAATGGATTACCACGAGCTTCACCAAAATAGTCCTTCTTTAAATGAGCATAGGCAGGGAAATAAATTGCAGAAAAAGGAACATCACGCGCCAAACATGCTGTCGCGCCCTTATACAAACCTACCAAGCCAAGAGAACGTACAATCCAAAGAGCTGAACGTTTTGGTGTACCTTCAACAGATTTAGCTAATTCACCTTGAATTTGTAAACGAATTTTAACAATTTCAAGAGGATTAGTAAATACAACTTGACAAGCACCAGCGGAACCACCTGCAAGAATTTCATATTTGACATCAATAGAACCATCAGGACGTGAAAGCTTTCCACGTACTAAATCATTTACTGTCAATTTAATGGCCTTTTCAGGAGCAACACCTACAAGTTGTGGACCAAGGCCTGAATATAAACCTCTAATACCTTCACGCTGAATGACTTTCCTAAAACAGTCAAGAGAGTTTTTGTACATTAATTGCTGGCCAGGAACATTAGTACGTTGATTTTGCATACGAGTCTTAACAAGATCAATAGGATAAACAATAGTAGCACCAAAAGCACCAGCAATTGAACCTAAAGCAAAATGATGTACAGATTGAAAAACTTCATGAAGAAAACTATGAGGTTTAAGTATACTTGCCTTCTTTGCAGCTTCAACTTTAGCTACTTCAGCTTGACGGAAAATAGTAGCATTATCTCTCCAAGAAGGATCAAGAACACGTTCAAAATCATCTCTTGAAAGACGACCAGATTGGTTATCAAGAGAAGCAAAATGGAAGAGTAAATCTATTTCTAAGGGACTGAAAATACCAAATTGAGTTGAACGTACAGCTTCTTCTACAAAAGCAGGTTTCGTAATCTTTCCATCTGATGAACTTGAACAAGCATTTTTAACAATCATTTGAACAATATCAAATTCACGTAGTAAGTTCTCAAAAGCACGTACAGTTGCATAAGATACTTTTCCTGATAAGTATTCAACAGTATGAAGATTTGATATTAAAGTTGTACTTAATTTATGACCTGAAGTTTTCAAAAGGAGTTCTTTAAATTGTTCAGTAGAGATAAAACCAGAACGAGATTTATCAAAATTAAGAAAAGCTTGTCTTACACGTTCACCATGAAGACCTCTTAACATTTGAGAAAATTGTTCATAAGTTAAAGCATGTCTATTTGATTTGCAACCAACATAAAGTTGTGCCCAATTTGAATTCCAATCAAAAGGTAAAGCATCACTTGCTTTATGTGCATCATAAAATTTAACAAACTTATCGAAATTAACAGAACCAATATGATCAGGATCAAATAATTTAAATGCAATTAAATATTCAGCATCTGGAGAACTCAATGCACGTTCAAAATCTTGCCAATCTTCTAATGATAACCTACTTTTTGAAGATTTATCAGCAACAGGAAATAAAACAGAATATGAGTCTCTTGGTATTTTTGAATAATCTTCATCTGTTGGAGCAATTGCATTAACGAAATCTTCAAGTGACATAAATGATTCACCATTTGATTCTTTAATAGAAGCAAATTTAGTAAATCGAGCTTTTGAAGCTTCTGAAATTGAAGAAGTTTTAAACATTTTTTTGATTTCGATCGATCGCGTAAATTTCAATAAAAAAAACGTGTATAACTAAAAGGTCACTCAAAATGGTTTAACAAACTTCTCCTTTCTTTTCTCTTTTTTTTTATATTTTTTTGTGTATATAAAAAGGAAGTAAAAATACACTTTTCGAGTGTTCTTTTTTTCTGGGGTAAAAACAAAAAAGAAAGAAAAACAACGAAAGAAAAGTGTACAAATTTCGAAATAGAAGTGAGAAGGAAAAAAACAAGCTTTTTTATTACTTTTCTGACTCTGAAATTTTGGATTTTTTTCTTTTTATTTTACCCTCGCAATGTAAAACAAGATAATTTAAAGTTACGGAGTAAATCGTAAAGTTTTTGTTCCAAAAACTAAATCGATAAATTAGACATCCGTTACTCCTATAAAAGAAGAGAGAAGTAAAAACACGTAGAAATTAAAGAATTTCTTTAAATCGATCTTTTTTTCCAATTAACCACAATTTCTTCATCAAATTCAACAATTGTATGTATCTTTTTCACAGCAAAGTCTTGATTAGCAAGAACACACAAGGGAGAGGATTTGAATTATAAGTTTCCTCGAGGATATCTCTTTAGTATTTTTTAGGCTGTAGAACTTGTGAAATAGTCGCGATTACTCATATTAAAAATAAACGGCAACACTCCCCACCCCCGCATTCGATCTTTCAACCCCCCACTTTCAATAATAGAAATCTCCCATACAACCGATCCGGAAAATACAATTCCATATTAAATAATTAATAGCTGTCACTATTAATTATCCATTGGATATAAGGTTCAGCCAGTTCGATATCAAACCCTTTATTTTATTGTGTGTAAGCATTGTGCTTAGATCAAAGGGTACGGTATGTGAATTTGTGCGTGTAGATGCACGTTCACACACGCTCATTTCGTAACAATGCATTGTTATATCCAATTTTAATAGCCCTCTATGTTTTCAATTCCCAACAGGAACATTGAATTCCATTCTTGCTTCTGACGGTATATTCATAGAAATATCAATCTCAATAGTAGAACATGTATCTTTAATCGTTTGTAATGGTATAATATTACCAGGTGCAATCACCACTCCTGGTCCTGTAGGTGTATCTACTTGTTCAAATACCATAAAGTCATTTGGTCCTCCAGAGGTAAATGGCCAATTTATATGATGATCTATATGTAATTCCTCATCAACTTCTTCAATTGGACTTAGCACAGGTGTATTTGTATCCATAATAGGTATATTTAGATTACCATTTGAAATCTCTGTATCTTCCTGTGCAGCAGTGCTACTTCCATTAGCAATTGCATCTTCATACCTTCGTAAAAAATTCTGTGCTATTTCTTGTCTTCTTACTTCTGAATCATTCGTCTTTGACTTTGTATCTTCATGAACTGATCTTCTACAAGTTGGACAAGTTTGTTGCATTTCTAACCAATTCTTTAAACATCCTAAATGTAATATATGCGAACAAGGTAATTTCTTTGGTCTTTTTCTTAATCTTTGATTCTCTCCTAATTCCATATCTTCACGACATATTATACAGACATTATCTCTTTCTAAATCTTCATTTGTAGGATCAGCATACGCATCTTCCATCTTTGTAGTAGCTCTTCTATACCTTGAATAATCTCTAATCCTCTTTATAAAAGATATAGTTGTCTTATATATATCTCTAACTATATATAAAGGTAGTCCATAAAATGTGAGTACAAGAACAAAGAAACCAGCATATGCAACTAAAGATACAAAATCTATTACTAATTCAAGTATAACCAAATATATAGATTTTCTATCCCAACTTTCCTCTTGTATATCTTCTTCAGTATCTTCAGGATGAAGTAACCTTAGTTGTCTTCTATATACATATTGTTCATAACAATCAAGTGAATATCTTCCAACATTTCTAATCACTTGAAGTGTTAATAAGGCAAACTCAAATGCAAACATAATCATTTGATTCGCTAAATTATAATATATATCCCTTACACAGTATCTGAACATATAGAGATCACCGATAATCAGTATCAGTAATGTAACAATTGATCTTATATGGAACTTTACTACTTCACCAGCTGGTATCATATCTAAATATTTCAACCTTTCAGTTATAAGCCAATGAAATACTTTAAAAAACATAAGTACAAGTAAAACTGATAGAAATCTCATATCAAAGGCATCACGAAATATCGTTAAAGCTAAACATGTTTCTGTACCTGTATACCATAATTGTTCATATAATCTTTCTAATTCAAGCATACGCAATTCACCAAATAATATACTTCTTACAACTTTTCCAATAAGTACTGTAACTAATACACCAAGATTACATAATACAATTAAAGCAAAATTATTCTGTGACATGTATATTGCTGCAGAGAAGAAATTCGGTCTTTGGTATAAAGCCATAAGAATGACTCCTGCTGCAAGTGCCACACTTGTCTATTTGAAAATCAAAAAAAAGGTTAGTATATTAAACAATAATTATGTAATTATTTATAAACGTTTATAAACTTACCAATCCATAAACAGCTAACTTCATCTCATAAAATCAATAAAAAAGTCGGTAATTAGTTGTAATGGTGAATGGTAAGTTGGGAGTTTAAGCCAACGCATCTATATGACGATCTTTAAAATTACGTAATCATATTTGTAGAAACTCATGCAAAATTAAAGGTTACATGCAAATTATATCCAAATAAACGTTAAAAATAACATTTAAAGTTATTTATTTATAAGACATCTCCCAATTTAACAATTGATCATCTGAAACTTCACTAAGTGGACTTTGACCTTCATCCAGTATCTCACCTGGCCATCCAATCTCATCAATCTCAATATTATTCACTTCTAATCCACTATCAAATATATGATTTGAATCAAATATCATACTATCAAATTCCATACGTCCTTTATTAGCAAATTGCTTACATCGATTTTCAACCCTTTTGATAATCTTTAATTGCTCTTTATCTGTACTTTCTGATGCATTCTCCTTGACACATTCAAATATATCATTTAAACGTTCACAGAGTACTTCTAATTCTCTAATATCTCCACTTTCACATCCTTCAAGCAATTCGTTCAATGTCAAAACATTAGAATATTTCCTTTTAAACAATTCTGTATCTGTTAATCTTAATATCTCATCAATGCTAGGTACCTTTCGTATTTCCATTGCAATTCTTTGACATAAATATATATTCATACTATATATACTCGATACCATAAACTTTTCCATGTCATTCTTCTCTTCATAAACTTCTTCACGTTCTTTCACTAAATCTAATAAACTTGTCAATTTATTTAAGTCCTTTTCAAGTAATCTACCTAATTTCTCTCTTTCTGATAATTCTGCTTGCCGTAGATGTGAATGATCCGATAATGTTTCAACTTCCATTTGAAGCCTTTTAATCAATGCTGCTCCTCTCTTCATCTCTCTTTTTAATGTCCAATATTGACAAATCCTCCCAACAACTTGTCTTTTATATTTCATAGACAATCCCTTTATTCCACTACAAACATTCTCAAATATCATTCTAGGTACAACTGGTCCTCCTCCAGGTGTTTTCCATCTACTACTTAATTCACCATCATTTAATTTCTTTCTTCCAAGTCGAATATTAAGCTTAATCTTAGGATACATAATTGAACCTGTTTCATCACTATTAGCATACTCCTTTTGAATCTTTTCAACATAATAATTTACATTGTTTTCTTCAATCCATTCTGTTGAACAATGCTTATCACAAAATGCTTCAAGATTATTCGGATCAAGAACACAACTTTGTCCACCTCCTTTCATATGCATAAATAATCTTGCTCTTCTTGCACATGTTGCATGAAATGCTGTAAAACATGATTTATTGTAACATTGAATACATGCTCCCATCTTTTGCTTACATAAATAACATACAAGCTTCCATCGACTCTTTGGTATCGTATCTATATCTTGAACTGGCTCCATATAAACAATATTTCCTACTTTCGTCTCCGGAATCCAAATAGCACATGTCAAATGTGCCCATTGATTAATATCTGTTCTTTTAAAAGGACCATTAGTATTCGGACATAATACACACCGTATTGGAAGTTTCGGTGATACAAGGCATCTTCTACAGAGCCATTGACCTTCAGGAATAAAAGGTACTCCATAACAATCTTGATGAACTGCAATATCACAACCATCACAAAATACAATAGCATTACTATTCTCTGAATCACCATCATCACATACAACACATTTAGCATCTGAAATATCTTCATCTTGTTGTTGTTGACGTTTAAATTCAATTCTTTTCGGTAACATTATCTTTTCCAATTTTAACCATTCTTTCTCTATACTTGTCATTATGATCTCAAATATTTCTTCAGATACTCTTCCAATATGATTATTTCGACGTTCATCATTCATCAATTGTAAAAATATACTATCTTGTTCATCCATATCATATTCTGATACAAACCCAGTTTCACTCAGCAAACATATATCACTTGAATCAATAGTATTATTAGCACGAATATAATGTCGAGGTCGATCAAAATATTCACTTTCTCTATACCCAAAAGAATACAATTTTGCATCCACACTTAAACTAGAATCTTTAAAAGGCTCAACTTTTCGATAAACTGGTCTATGTGGAGGCGCTACAACCGACTTAGCTTTGCCATTCGCACGCAAATGAGATACATCACGAGACTGTTTTCGCTTTCTCGGTGAAAGACACAACTCATCAGCAGGAGGAGGTGATCCAGGACATAAATCTGTACTTGAACTCAAATATACTGGTAGTTTAATTTGACAATTTAAATTTTCATGAAAATCTTGATAAGGTCGCTCTTCGCGTGGCTTATCGAGGGTATTGGTCTCCATAGAAAGAGCGCGCGCGTCGTTCTGATTTTCAACTTCCCAAGAGTAAACAAAGTAGATCTCAAAACCAACAATAAATGCAAAACAAAAAAATCAACAAAATCGTGAAAAAAATTGTACTCTTTGAATTGTCAGTTTTGAATTTTAAAATTTGTACATCACCTTATGCAAAAAGTCAGAAGAGTTCAAAGAATAAAGGCAAATAAAGGGGATTTCGTCTTCGTGTTGGCAAATATACAATTTTGACCGGGTAATAAAGTTGAAACTTTATTTTGATGAGTTGATGAAATTAACTGAAGCAATCAAGTAAAATCTTAAATCTGTAAAACGCCATCAGATTGGTTGTTTTTCTTTCTAATATTAGAAAAAACAGAATTGAAAGAGTTCTTAAATTTCGTTAATCCCTTTGCGGCGCCTGTTGCACCTTCTCTTAGAGTTGAACCAAGATCATCAAAACGATCAACAATTTCAGCTCTATTGAATAATTGTGATCCTGCTCTTGATGCAGGATTAATGTTATTGTTTGGATTTGTGATTTGATAAGGTTCAGAAGATGTAGCAGGTGTAGTAGAAGATGTGGAAAGAGGTGCAGAGAAAGTAAGGTCATTGACTCTAAAAGTTTCAATATGTGATTCTGCAGGTCTATTGAATAAAGTAGAAGCTCTTAATTGAAGTTCTCTTGTAACTAAGTCACGACCTTCAGCAATATCTATACTATTGCCATACCTGTCATCATCATCATTGAAGTTAATATCATAAGCAAATAGTTTAGAAAGACGCTCGTAGATATTAAACACAGTTAATGCAACTGGGATAATAATAAAACGAGGTAGCCAGTCACTTATATATTCAGAAATTGCAGAAAGGTTAACAGATTTACCTAAAAACTCTTCAAACATAGAACTGCGATCAAATTGTAATGTAAGGTAATTGTAACTCAAAGGAACAGTCAATCTGCAAAGGTACATTGAATAGAATATAGCACTGCTTATATCAGTATGACGACGGACCAAAGAATAATACTGAAGAATTTTAACCCTTGATAAGCTATAAAATGCTGTTGTGCACATGTAACACAATATAACAGAAGAAAGAGCTTGTTTTCCAAAACCTGATGTATGAGAAACTGTGATTCCTACAATATTAATCTTTGTTCCATGAGTTACTTCTGAAAAGAGTAGAACTAGAGAAACTGCAGTTAATAATAAAGCAGATATTCTTAAAAACCATGGCTTAATAAGCGTATAAAAGATATATGAATTCTTTGGAGAAAGACGGTTTGAAGAATGTGTAAAAGCTAATTTACCAGTCGAAATAGAATCAACTATATCTTTCGCATTTGAAGCAGAAACAACTAATTGATTCCATTCAGCTTCAGTACGTGCTTTTCTTCGTCTTGTAGAATGTAAACGAGTAGATAAAGCAGCTAAGAAATTAGAAGAAATAGCAGAACGATCAGGTGATCTATAAGTAGAAGCATAACGAGAATCATTTGTACTTGGTACAGAATCTAGTAATGATTCAATCCATTCTAAATAAGGACCATTCTTGACAGGTTCAAGAGATCTAATTTCTGAACATACAGCTGCAAGATCAGTTTCAGCATCCATATAGGAATCATGTAACTTAGAAGCAGAAGAGTATAGACGATTCATATGTTGATGAAGCAAAGAATGATGAAACAATCTTCGAGGTATATTTACAAGACCGTGTCCAAGTAACCAAATAGCTCCTATAAGGGTATAACAATAAGACAAAGCAATTGCTAAAGCTTTAATTGAAGTCAAAGTAAGACCTACGGAAAGTATAAAATAGACCAATCCAAACAAAGCAGCTACAAGAATAGCAAGTTGAAATTTCGCATTATACCTTAAAGAATCCATCAATTTAGCAGTTGGTTCATTTTGTCCACTTTCAACATATCCTTGCAAGATCGGCAAGATAGCCCAGGTTAAACAAAACTGAAGCCAATAGAGAATTCTCCATATAACCAACCGCGATCCTGCAGATATGCAAAATGCAGAATCACCATCTGTACATGATATATCAATAGGCAAAAGAACAATAATAGACGATGGAATATAGATAGCAAGAAATATAGGGATCAAAATATAAAGAGGCGTTGTACGTAATACAAGGAAGTAACGTATTAGGCACAGAACCACTAATGCTGTGACTAGAAAGGCCAAAAGTGCTAAAATCCACTACATAAATGTTAGATTTTGTAGATAATACAATGTTTAACGTATACTTACCATTTATTCAATAAAGTGTTGTATAGGTGTTACAGAAAGGTAAGGTCGGATTAGAAACTGCACGACCTTCCTAAATAGGACAAGTGGAAACAGGTGTATATATGAACTATACAACTTTACAAATATTTATTGCAAGGCATAATGAGACACAAAGAAAGAATAAAATAAGAAGAATAAAAGCAATAAAATATATTTAATTGTATTTGTAGTGTGTGAAATTTAAAAAATTGCACTGTACGCGTAGATCACGCGTTAAAATGAGTGTGATTGGTTAGAATCACGTTTATATGTCAAACCTTAATTACGCCACATATATTTTCGATCGATTGAACCATTTGTAAACAAACCATACAGTCATCAAACCAAAACGCATAAAAAAATGGCTGCTGCTACAAGTGAATTACCTAATCAGCAAATGGCTGAAATGGATTCAGATTCTGGATTTTATCAAGAAAGATCTGCTGATAATAATAGTTTTGATGAATCTGATAATGGACCTGTAGGATACCGTGGAAATGTAATAACAGAAGAAGATGATGATAGTGAAGAATATGGACCTGTTTCTATTACTAAATTAGAAAAAAACGGTATTACTGCAGCTGATATAAAACGACTTCAAGAAGGTGGATTTAATACTGTTGAATCAGTAGCATTCCGTACAAAGAAAGATTTGACATCAATTAAAGGAATTTCAGAGGCAAAAGCCGATAAGCTTATTGCTGAAGCACTAGAACTTGTTCCTATGGGATTCACTACAGCTAAGGAATTTGACAAAAGACGTCAAGATTTAATTTGTATATCTACAGGGTCTAAACAACTTGATAATTTGTTAGGAGGTGGTATTGAAACAGGATCAGTAACAGAAATTTATGGAGAATTCCGTACAGGTAAAAGTCAACTTTGTCATACACTTGCAGTACACTGTCAACTTCCTATTGATATGGGAGGAGGAGAAGGAAAATGTCTTTACATTGATACTGAAGGAACATTCCGTCCAAGTCGTCTTAAATCTATTGCAGAAAGGTATGGGTTAAATGCAGATGATGTACTTGATAATGTAGCATATGCTAGAGCACATAATACAGATATGCAAATGGCATTTTTGGATCAAGCAGCTAAAATGATGATGGAATCAAGATTTTCATTGTTGATTATTGATTCTATTATGGCATTATATCGTACTGATTTCAGTGGAAGAGGAGAATTAGCAGATAGACAAAGACATCTTGCTAAATTTCTTCGTATTTTACAAAGATTAGCAGATGAATTTGGTGTTGCTGTAGTGATTACAAATCAAGTAGTTGCACAAGTTGATGGTCAAAGTAGTATGTATAACCCTGATCCAAAAAAGCCAATTGGTGGTAATATTATGGCACATGCATCTACTACTAGATTATATTTTAGAAAAGGAAGAGGTGAGCAAAGAATATGTAGAATTGTTGACTCTCCATGTTTACCAGAATCTGAAGCAGTGTTTGCCATTTATGAAGATGGTATATGTGATCCTAGAGAAGAGGCATAGAAGGAAACAGCTTTTAATTGTAAGGCTTTATGCTAAAATAATAAGTGATTATATGGAATAATACTAAAGACTTAGTTTTAGTGATGAATTTGACATCCCACTAGCAGGGGGGGCCTGAAGGCCCCCCTCCCATACGAAGATGATTGAGTAAGGAGTGTATAGGGCGGAGTGAGGGTTTTAATTAAAGCATGAAACAGTGACTGTGGTTAGTGTTCGGTATAACTTGAAG